>JAZBGX010001209.1:1661-13068 GCA_037414775.1 Zonitis immaculata
AAAAAAACGATCTGGGGTGTTTCGAGGGTTGTCCAACCACACCCTGCAGATCGATGCGGTAACGCCTCGTTAGGGTGCGGCCTTGCAGAATGTACATATATAAAAACATATTATTAATATAACAAATTTCTCCATCACAAATTATATGGGAAATTAGAAGACAAAAAAAAAAAAAATGAAGTATATAGTTTTCAATTTTTTTACCGAAAAAACAAAAACAACAATCAGATGGGTGTGTCTCTCTATCTCTCGATATGTTCATGGAGACGACTTCCAACAGAAAACTGACCTTCAGCGACCTTCCTTCCAACAGTCAAGTTGTATGGAGTTATTGGAAGTCAACGAACCCATATGCAGACATACAACTGCTAATTCTGAATATTAAAAAACAGTTCTACCACATGGATTATTAGAAAATCCATTGTGTACCAATTTTGAAGAAATTTTCTAGGACTATTCAGTCACGAATCATTTATAATGTAAAGAAGATGCGATGATATTACTCTTCACGACCGCAAAAAAAATAAGATTTTTATACTTTATTATATCGAATTCAACACGCTGTTGTTGAGTTTTTTTCTTTTTTCGCCGATCTAATCAAGAAATTAAAACCAACCTTGAGTTTCCCTTATCCAATCAATAATAATAATAATAATAATATTAAAAAAAACTTTTTCCACAAACTAGTCCTCGAAAAATTTGAATAATCACCAATTTAATATAAAATAAACATCTGTTTTTAGAAAGGTATAAGTACGGGATGTCCCGCATAAGAACCGACACCGACACTACAGAGCTAGTGCATGTAGAGGAACCCAAAATATGATGATCTAACACAACTCACCTATCTATATTTTTTTCGAAATTTCAATCACTTCTTCGAAGGCTTATAACTTCTTAGGAATCCAACTTGGTATATATGTAAGTTGTGTTAGATCATCATATTTTGGGCTCCTCTACATACACTGGCTCTGTGTCGGTTTTTATGCAGGACATGCTGTATATAGAAATTATGATACTTTTTTTTCCAAATGGAATCATTAATTTTTTTGGATTTTAATAGAGAGAGAAAAAGAAAGCTTTTCCAATTGGTGTAGCAGTTGCAACATTTCAGCAACTTTCGCCAATAATTCATATATATTCATAATTAAATTTATATGGCGATATAACAATAATTTTTAGACTCTAAATCGGAAAATCAGTATTATATAGCAATTTGGTTTACACCTCGTGTACCAACGGTTTGCAATTATGACGTCACACCTGTCAATTCCACCGACCAATCACAATTCAATCTAATATTTGTTAGCTTTTCAAATCGTAAATATTCCATTATTATCATCGAAAAAACAAAACCGTACTAATTGTCAATAATTGTTAAAACGTATAATTATTATGTGAAAGCTAGTAAGTTAATTAGTTTTGGTATGGCGCCATAATCAATTATTATTAATTAGATTTAGATGAGTCGCTTTGGATATTCTTTGATTTTGTTTTTTTTCCTTCTTCTTATTATTATTATTATTATTATTATATTGTCCATTCAAAATAGATCTATCTCGATGAGACGTTATCGTTAAATAATTATTTACATTCAATATCTGTGACAGTTTACTTAATCATCTTATCAAACATGAGTAAAGATAAGGAGTTCATGGTGAAATTTTTCCTTTCCGATAATCATCCCTTCTATTATCCAATCTCGTTGACATGCAAACTATCTTGTATAAGATTGAAACACACTGTAACTATGGGCTAATAATAATAATAATCTCAGTTTTTGTTCAAATATTTTATATTTGGAATTTTATGATAAACTTATCCGAAAACCTTTCAACTTTACCCTTATAAAAAAAAAAAAATTTATATATATATCTACATTCGATAAAGACAGTCTTATCATGTTTCAATAATAAAATATATAAGAGGGTAAAAGTCATAGGCATTATATTATTTTTTCTGTTCATTCTTTATTATAAACAACCATTTCGTAATCAACGATTCACTATTTGGGCTATGAATTGATAAATTTATATAACGATATAATATTTAATTTAATTAAATAATAACTATTTATGATATTAGTATGACAAGTGGCAAATTATACGTTATGATGAGTTAGTTCCAGAATTTGCCACTAGATTGCGACGATACTTTTTATTATATTGCACTGTGCTATAATGGATTTCATTATGATACAGTGTGGTATAATTGGAAAATACTTATTCAATAATTGGCCACTTCTCATAATCGCTATATATCTATTGCTCTAAAATGAAGAAATCGTGGTTTAGGATTGATAATTTTATAATTGATCGTTTTGTAACTTTAATTGAGACCATTTTGATTCAATATCATTCGAATTCTATCATTTAATAGATCTTGATGGAGCAAATTTCAATAATAAATTGTGATTTGACATCAAGATCACTATAATGGCATTAATAAATCCGAATATAATGTGATTTTAATTATTATACCTGTATAGACAAATACGGTGCTTCGAATAGATGATAATGGGCTGTAAAGTTGTATAAAGTTTTATTGTGGCATTTTATAAGTTTGCCTAAAAGTTGTATCTTGCTACTCAAAATATTCATGGTCAAAGGTCATATAATCAGGTTGGTTTTTTTTTTGGTAAATATTTTATTTTCTGTGCTCTTAAAAACGATTTTTGAATTTATTAGAAAAGTGAATCGTTCTTGAGATAGAGTGCGACGAATGCGAAGAGAGTATATTAGAAAGGAAAGAAGGAGTGCAATGCTTTTAAATTTGTGGTGCATGCCTCAATGCTTTATATCATATCAACTTGATCTTGACGAGAAAAGTGAAAATGTACCAGGAGCCTTTATAGCTTTACAGTCGAATATTACAGATGATGAGATTGATGAAGATTAGAAAATAAAAAAATAAGTTCAGCGATCAGCAAAAGAAGACGATGACGAGGCAGATGAATATTGAACCATTGCTTTATCTCACATACACGGATAAACGTATTAGCTTAAGAACACACAGGATACACAGAACGTATTTTCAACGTACGTATTATGTACGTTATAAAAATCTTTTAGAGATACATTATTTCAAATGGAAGCGGTCACATAAAAACCGTTCATAATACATACGTCGAAAATACGTACGAGGAAAATAAGTACGTTGAAAATACATATGTTGAAATTACGTATTTTGAAAATACGTACGTTGAAATGACGTTCTTTGGAAATACGTACGTTGAAATGACGTTCTATGAAAATTCGTACGTTGAAATTAGGTATCTTGAAAATAAGTACTTTGAGAATACGTACTCTGTAAAAATCTAAAAGAGACACATTTTTTCAATTGGAAGAGGCCACACAAGAAATGTTGTAAATACGTACGTTGAAATTACGTACTATGAGAATACCTACGTTGAAATGACGTTCTTTGAAAATTTGTACGTTGAAATTACGTACTTTGTAAATACGTACGTTGAAATGACGTTCTTTTTAAATTCGTACGTTGGAATTACGTATCTTGAGAATAAGTACTTTGAGAATACGTACGATGTAAAAGTCTAAAAGAGAAACATTTTTTCAAATGGGAGAGGCCACACAAAAAATGTTGTAAATACGTACGTTGGAATGACGGTCTTTGAAATTTGTACGTTGAATTTACGTACTTTGAAAATACGTACGTTGGAATAACGTTCTTTGTAAATTCGTACGTTGGAATTACGTTCTTTGTCAATTTGTACGTTGGAATTACGTATCTTGAAAATAATAAGTACTTTGAGAATACGTACGATGTAAAAATCTAATATAGAAACATTTTTTCAAATGGGAGCGGTCACATTAGAAATGTTGAAAATACCTACGTTGAAATGACGTTCTTTGAATATACTTACGTTGAAATGACGTTCTTTGAAAATACGTACGTTGAAATGACGGTCTTTGAAAATTTGTACGTTGAAATTACGTACTTTGAAAATACTTACGTTGAAATGACGTTCTTTGTAAATTCGTACGTTGGAATTACGTTCTTTGTAAATTTGTACGTTGGAATTACGTATCTTGAAAATAAGTACTTTGAGAATACGTACGATGTAAAAATCTAATATAGAAACATTTTTTCAAATGGAAGCGGCCACATTAGAAATGTTGAGAATACCTACGTTGAAATGACGTTCTTTGAAAATACGTACGTTGAAATGACGTTCTTTGAAAATACGTACGTTGAAATGACAGTCTTTGAAAATTTGTACGTTGAAATTACGTACTTTGAAAATAGGTACGTTGGAATAACGTTCTTTGTAAATTCGTACGTTGGAATTACGTTCTTTGTAAATTTGTACGTTGGAATTACGTATCTTGAAAATAAGTACTTTGAGAATACGTACGATGTAAAAATCTAATATAGAAACATTTTTTCAAATGGGAGCGGCCACATTAGAAATGTTGAAAATACCTACGTAGAAATGACGTTCTTTGAATATACTTACGTTGAAATGACGTTCTTTGAAAATACGTACGTTGAAATGACGTTCTTTGAAAATACGTACGTTGAAATGACGGTCTTTGAAAATTTGTACGTTGAAATGACGTTCTTTTCAAATTTGTACGTTGGAATTACGTATCTTGAAAATAAGTATTTTGAGAATACGTACGATGTAAAAATCTAAAAGAGAAACATTTTTTTCAAATGGGAGCGGCCACATTAGAAATGTTTAGAATACCTACGTTGAAATGACGTTCTTTGAAAATACGTACGTTGAAATGACGGTCTTTGAAAATTTGTACGTTGAAATTACGTACTTTGAAAATACGTACGTTGAAATGACGTTCTTTGTAAATTCGTACGTTGGAATTACGTTCTTTGTAAATTTGTACGTTGGAATTACGTATCTTGAAACTAAGTACTTTGAGAATACGTACGATGTAAAAATCTAATATAGAAAATTTTTTTCAAATGGGAGCGGCCACATAAAAAATTTTGAAAATACCTACGTTGAAATGACGTTCTTTGAATAGACTTACGTTGAAATGACGTTCTTTGAAAATACGTACGTTGAAATGACGTTCTCTGTAAATTCGTACGTTAAACTGACGGTCTTTGAAAATTTGTACGTTGAATTTACGTACTTTGAAAATACGTACGTTGAAATGACGTTCTTTGTAAATTCGTACGTTGGAATTATGTATCTTGAAAATTCGTACGTTGAAATTACGTACTTTTTTATAGACAGATCTATAGCGATGAGTCAAGTGTTTAAAATTCAGTGGTTGAAGAAAACAATTCGAATTCAAATTGTCGGAGAAATTTCAACCAACTATCATTTCGAATTTAACCTCGCATCTGAGAGCCCTATAATTTTCACAATTGATTGATCGATTGATTGATTGTAGTTGAATTGGAAAAAAAAAACAAATTTGAAATTCAAAAATGTGGTTTATTTATTATTTAGTCACAATAATAAGTAATAACAATAGTTAATAAACTGCACCCATTGGTAAAGATAAACAAAAGCAACACTTATTATGTATATAAATATAATCAATATAATTCATTAAAATATTAAAACAAAAAAACAAAAAAACTAATACTACCCCTATTATTATTATAATTAAAAAAAAAATTAATCTAAGGGAATGTTTAATGAAAAGACCTCAAAAATAAAAAGGATCACAGTACAATTATACAAATAAAAATAGAAACAAAACAACAACAACATCATCAACAACAACAACAATAATAATAATAATTAATATCAATAATATATTTATATAAAAAATAAATAACAATAAAATTAAGAGTGCAGTAACCATTGCGATTTTAAAATAGAATAATAATGGTGGAAACATGTATATATACATATGTATGTTTTTTTCTTCTTCCAATACTATATACATGTTTATAATAATTATTATTATTATTTATTTATTTATATTATGTATAATATGTATATAAGAGTGTTGTTTTTTTATGTGTCAGTGTTATGTGTAATTTTTATATAACAATTTGAAATACCTAAACTGGATTATGAACAAGTAAATAGTATATGTTTAGTTATAGATTAGATAGAGAGAGTTAGATACATTTATATATAATATTTATATATATCAGAGAGAGAGAGAGAGGGATATAGAGGTATTGTGCATCTACAGAACTATAATTATTGTAAAACTAATTTTTTTTTTGGTGGGGAAAGTATTGAAATCTTTATAGAGATAGATAGATAGGTAAATAGATATAGAGAGAGAAATATAGAGGGAGAGAAAGCTACAATTTTCTAAAATTTTCTAAAATAAAAAAAATCACTCTACAGTATAATAGTTTTTGGGGTGTTTTTTTTTTTTTGTTTTTTACCTCTTCTTCAAATACACTTTTAAATACATTATAGATATAAAATTTAATAATCTGAATATATATTTATATTATTTATAATTAATATATAATTTTTTTTCATTTATTATATTATAAGTTCATCCCTATGATGATTTTTTTTTTTTACTTCTCTTAAATACAAATTTACAATATATTTTCGATATTTTTTGGTGTTTTTTTTTTTCCTCTTTCTTCTATCCTCTATTTATTGTTTTACAAAAAAACACAAAAATATATTTTTATGAATCTTCTATCTAATTCGAAATCTCGAAAATCGGAAATGTGCATTTATCTCTACAATTATTATTATTATTTATCCACTAAATCTAAATCTAATCAAGATTGTTGAATTATATTATTATTTAATACTAATTTGATTGCATCGTCTCTAAAACAAATTTAGGCCTTATTTATTATTATTATTATTATTATTATAAATTTTCAATTTATTTGAAAGAACTCAATTAATCATGAAAGCAAATGGTTTTTTTTTTGCCCTCAATTTCAAGCAATTACATTAAGATTATTTGATCTGAAAAATATCTTCCCTAATTTACTTATTTGAAAATATTGATTTAAAATTCTAACTATATAATCATTAAAAATCTACAATTATTATTTTTTATCATATTTCATAATTTTGAAAATTGTGAAGCCTTTCAAGTTTCAATAATTGCAATCATTAACAATCTTTTTATGTTTAAATTTACAATAATAGTTGACTTTTGAAATATTTCCAGCTATTAGTGGAAATCAATCATAAATTGAAAATCATAGCGCTCTATAATAATTATTTACAAAAAACTTAAGCCTGCCTGCAGGTACTTTTATATTATTATATTTATTAATATAATTTTTTTTTTTGAATTCAACGAACGAGAATACGGTCAAAATATTTTGAATTCATCAAAAATCTATTCGGTTGTTGTTATCATCTAATTGACAACGAATTCAATTTGATTGATTTGATTATTGATCGAACGGAAATGTTGTGCATACGCATTTTTGAGCACCAATGAATTTTTTCCAAAAAAAAAACAACGGAAAAACTATTTACATGATTTGCAGAATTATTTATACATTAAGAAGTTAATAGTTTTTTTTTTGTTTGTTTTTTGTTTTTTCGTTTTTACAACAACAATAGTTAAAATTCTACAATGATATGTATGAGCTTTACAAGAAATTATTAAGATTCATTTTATATTAGAGTAATACTATAACAATACAATAATTTTCCGGGTGTCAAACTAAATGTTGGTGTATTATTGCGTTTTAGAATTCTATAACTAATTAGAAAATTGGAAAAACATAAACATAACGAATGGCAGTGAAGATTACAAAAAAACAATAATTTTCGCCCCAATAGATCAGTGATGATTTGCAATAATAACAAGAGAAACTACGACTAGATTTATATAATAATCAACAATTTTGCCTTTTTACAAATATAATTCCAGTAAAGACAAAATTAGTTGATTGAAAAAAGAATCAACCATATAATCACAGCTTTGATTCATATAATAATAATTTTTCGTTCAATAATAATAGTTATTATATTTATATAATTATAAGAAGAATGAATTTTCGTACAACGTCTAAAATCATCTCACTTTTGTTGTCAATCCTTTGCATTTTTCGATATATAAATGCATGAAAAATTTTTACCAAATAACAGCCAAAAATAGACATTGTAAATTGTTTAAAATGTTAATTGCTAATTGTTATTATTAATTTTTTAATCATAAATTTAATCAATTAATCAATTATATGTCTAGATTTGTTTCGTATAATTATCCAATTAAAAATTAATTAAGAATATTCAATTTATCATATTATCTCCAACTTGATCTCCATTATTTAAATATCGATATCGTTTAATGTTTCGATTAATTTCGTATTACCTCATCTAAAATTTTACAATATTATTGTTTGATTTATTAAAATTTATATATATATATATATATATGAAGACCTGTTATTTGGGCCGATGCATATGCAGGAGCCCCCGTGAAACTGTGACTTTTGATGGATATCCGCTGACAGGACCGCCAGCTTCTCTTTTTCGGCTCGTTCTTTCTGCAATCTACAACAGAAAAAGGCATTAAATCACAAAAAAATCAATTAGAATTACAATTAAAAAAAAAAAACACTAAAAAATAGGGAGCCGATGCTTTTTATTTTCTAAAACTTACCATCGGTTCATCCCAAATACTACGTACGCATTAATAATTGAAATTGTGTTTAGTTAAGAAAAATCGATTTTCGAAATAAAAAAACTTACTTATTTTTTGATTGTCTCATAAATTGTTGGATTTTTCTAGCAGCTTGGTGTTGGCGCCGTTGCGAATAAGTCCGTCTACAAAAAAAAAAATATATATATCTAACATCTATAATAATAATAATAATTTTAAATTACTTTAATCCAGAAGCTGGCGTCCCTTCACGACTACCACGTCCACCACCACTACCACCACCACCACCATTACCTTGTTCTTTATAATTACGATAATAATTTTGTATACAAACAGCAGCTTCTTGACTTTTTTTAAAACGTTTATGTTCACAATATGAACGATAACCATTTTGTATAACCATAGCAGCATGTGTCATTTGTTTATAATAGGCATACTGTTTATAACGTCTATAATAATTTTGGATAACAATAGCTGCAGCACGTTCTTTATCTTGTTCTTGTTGGAGACGGCCTTTATATGAACGATAAGCTTTCTGTATGATTTTGGCTGCTTCGTACAATTCGCGCTGTTCACGATCTAAATATTTTACAAAGAAATTAATTAATTGCGAATTTATATCAGATTTCTATTTGACAATTACCGGATAGTGTCAGATTGGAGAAGTCCTTTTCGAATACCATACCGGAAGCTTGAAAGAATTCACAAAAATCAGCAGTAGTCGGTGGTGGTGATGGTGAATCTAATGTAAACGAACATGGTGATTGTAAACAACTTGAAGAAGCTGGACTAAGACTTGAACATGGTGTACCGACATCATAATATCTATAAAAAAAAAACAAAACATTGAAATGAATTGATTTAAATCACTTGAATTCAAATAAGACAAAAAAACCTATAATTATGATCGGAAAATTCGAAATTAAATTCGGTTGATTCAAAACTAGATGATGATTGATCAAGTAATGGCTCCATAAAAACATCCGATAGAGTATCATTAGAATGGAGTGAAGTCTCAGGTGGGCCGGGACTACCATCCAACAACATTTCTTCACTTTCATTCTATAAACAACAAAATAATTAAACTAATTAAGTTTATTAAAAAAAAAAAAAACTACAATAATTTTACCTTAATACGATCAGGTATTGCAGCAATAATTTGTTCAGCTAATGTTAGAACACGCGCATCTTGTTCCCCTGAATTAATTAATAAAACAAACGAACAAACAACAATACATTAGGTTTTATATCTTTTTGAATAGAAAAAAAAAACGATACAAAAACATGTTATTCACATGTTTTTGAGTGATAATGGCATTGTAGCAATTACATCTACGCAACATACAGTCGCAAAAAAAGCTACGCCATTTATTACAAGACTTTTCATTATATAATAATGAATTTGACTCGTCATGTAAAAACAACGTATTTTTTTTAAAAAAAATTATTTGATGTAACGTTTTATAGAGTTACGTACACTAAAAAACAATTGTGCTAATCATTGTTAATAGATGGTAATTTTGCATTTTCGTCTTCAAAAATTACATGATAACAAAATTATATAGTAGTCTAACAATAATAAAGCATATTGAGATACACACAAAACGATTGCACTATTATAGTTGCTAGAGATGTTTGTGGATTATTGTTCTAGCAACTCGAGTGCAAGTTTTATTGCTATGATGTAACATTTTCGGTACAATTCTACAACAAATCTTGCCATTATATAAGAGTAGCCGCAGACTACAGATTTTTTTGATCGGCTGATAGTTTGGTTGAGTTGGACTCCGATATTTTAGTTTGAAGGCAACATCAAATCGTTGTATTTCATATATTTTCAGACTTCAATTCAACTATCGGCCGATAAAAGTCTCTAGTCTGCGGCTGTTCTAACATTTATCGTCTTCATTGACGCATTTTATATTGCGAGTTGTACTACTTGAAAGAAAAGGAGGATTGAGTACAGGATTTCCTGCAGAATTGTACGATTAAGCTTCAACAATTTTTTTTCAATTTATCAATTCATTACCATTTTATAAAAAAAAAAAAAAATTACCCAAATTGAATGGGAAAAATGTTTAGAAGAAACTTGAAAATTAATTAAAATTAGGAAAAAAATTTAAACAAAACCATGCAAAGCATCAGCGAAGCAAAATTTATTAAATGATTAAATCGATTTTGTTTTACTTTGATTTGGCGACAATTTCTCTTCAAAAAAAAAAAATAATAATAATAATAATAAACCATAATAAGTAAATCTAAAAACAGTTTTCATTAATTTCATTGATTTTTTTCCAATTACAGGATAAAATTTAGTGCTTTTAACTATTTTAAACTATTGAGAATCAGAGTTTCTTGTTGAATAAATGATTACGCCACTAATTAGAGAAATACAAGATTTAATGATAAGAAATGAAAAAAATAAAAATAAAATTGACAACAACAACAACAACAACAGTGAGAACAACAACACCGATAGACAACATTTAAAGAAATATATATATATAGAGAGAGAGAGAGACAGTTTTTAATTAATCAATTAATTAATTAATTGAGTTTTAATTAATTTTTGTTTGTTTTGGTTTGTGGTAATTGTTTTGCACTGACCTACAGTACTGTTGTTGTGGATATCATTTTCATCATCAGAGACTGCCTCCACATCAATCAAAGGACTACTGCTTCTTGGACCACTGCCTATTTCGCCTATAATACGGTTGTTGTTCGTTGATCAAATCAAAATTGATAAAATAAAACAAAAATCAGTCAGTCAGTGCAATTGTTTTAATTAATATTATTATTTTAATTCATTAATTTTTTTGATACTTTTTTAATTTTTTTTTTTTTTTGAAAATTAA
>JAZBGX010001211.1:0-11566 GCA_037414775.1 Zonitis immaculata
GAGAAAAATAGTGAGGGGGGCAATAAGAGCGAGAGCGGAAATGGTAAGAAGTGGAGACCATTAGCAAGAGTGAGACGAGTTGAGAGGAGTAGATAAGGAGAGAGATGGAGGGAGAAGGAGAGTGAGAGAAAAAGATAGGTAGATAAGGAGATGAATAGAAGAGAGAAAGAGAGAGAGAGAGAGTAAGCATGTGAGGAGAATGGGAGAAGAGGACGAGTCATATGAAGTGAGAAGGAAATAGAGAGAGGAGAATTGTGGGAAGAGTGAAGAAAGTAGTGGGAGATATAGTGAGCGAAAGTTGTGAGGATAGCAGAGATAGCTTGATAAAGAGACAGAGATAGATAGAGAGTATGGGTGTGAGAGAGAGAGAGAGAGAGATATTCGAAGAACACTGAGTAAAGCTCAGTCGTCCAGGTAAATACTCACCTTAAATTTTCATCGAATCCATCATCATCGAAATATTTCACTGGTTTTCGATTATTTTTCTCTTTATAATCTTGTCGATAATCATCAATTATATCATCAACAACATCATCAACACTGTTATCATCATCATCATCATCATCATCATTTATATAATCATTATCATTAAATAATTTCTCATGGTGTTGATGATGATGATGATCTAAAAATTTATTATTGCCAAATTTCGATGATATCGGTTGTTCTAAATAGCGCGTCAATTCTCGATGATATTTCATTTTATTATCATTATTATCATCATTAATGAGATGATGATGATTATTTGCTGATGATGATGATAATCGGGAAAATCGAGTTTCACCACAAGGTCGTGGTAATGTCATTTGTGTTGTTGTTGTTGTTGGTGGTGGTGGTATTGTAGTTGTTGTATTCTGTATTAAATAAAGTGTTGATTCGGCTGGATCTCCATTCCAATCTTCATCTGCAATATTTTAGAAAAAATAATGATAATGTAGGTTAGCCAGTTGTTTTTTTTATTATAATGTAGGTCTGTCTATTGGAACAGGTTGGCAACCTGTTAAAACGCAAAAATGTTGTTTTGCCGGCGGTTATTGTTTACCTCGAAAATTTTTGGTGTCATCTTCTACCAAAAAAAAACAAAAAAACAACCATAACCAAATTATGATCAATAAATAAATAAAACGTTAAATAACGTAATTGAAATATTTGCGGTTATTTTATTGTCTACAAAAAATTACGTATAATACCCAAAACTGTTTTCTAATTTAATATATTTTTCTATACAGACTGTAATTGTAAAACCGTGCAAAAAGTAAACGGTATCAATAAACAATAACATAAACAAAAGCTATATGTATATAGTAAAATACTGTTATAATCTACCGGAAATAACAATTTCCGGATATCTAATAACAATAATAATAATAATGATAAGATTATATCATAGTTACGGTTTTTGACATTAGAAAATTGTCATTTTGTAATGTTGGTAAATTAATTATGAAAAAAAAAAAGAGAGAGACAACTAACGGATTATCCAAATCATAAATTGAGGTTAGGTTTATTATTAATTGACATAATATAAATGAAATGTCAATTATAATAATTGTCATTAAGTTGGTGATACTTGTTTTATCTTTTAATTAATTAAATTGGTGGAAAATTAGAAAGAATGCGGACATTGTCAATTTTTTTTTTTTTTTTGGTGGAAAAACTGTCAAATAATCGATAATTCTAAATAAAATGATAAATAAAGATAAAGATAGCGATATTGGGAATGATGGTGAGAGAGAGCACGAGAATTGAGGTGTGGTTTTTTTTTTTGTAGATTTTAGAAAAGGAATTTCTTTAATAGAAATTTTTTTCATAATTTAAAGGTTAATTTCTATCTCTTTCTAATATTAATTTTTTTCTCTCTCTTCGAATTGTTATTAAATGTTATTCCAAGTGTTAATTTTCTTGAACAAAACAAACATTATTATTATTCTTAATTATAATTATTGTTATTATTTTTATTAACCATAAAAAATGGTATGAAATTGACAGATCTGGGACAATATCCTACTTTTTGAAATATGTCCCACTATATTTAGATATAATAATAATAATAATAATAATAAACAACAGGTCAAAGGATACATTTTTATTATCGAAAATACAAAAAAGAAATTCGTTACGTCGTCAATTCCAATAGTTATTATTAAAATTATAATACAACCAATCAAACAACTATTATTGTCATTTTGCACCAATCAAATCGCATCAAATTCCAATTTGTAATAAATAAGCAATTTGATTGGTTCATGTTGATTTGTAATTGGTTGAAATTTTATTTTTTCAAATTAATTCAATATTCCAGATAAAACGAATCTAGAAGGCTGTGACTTCTATATATAGTTTTTTTTTCTATGATTTGTCAAATGTCAAATAATTGAACAAAAGAAAATAAATCGTGACTTTACGAAATGACACAATTATTCGTTTATTAACACACACACACACACACACACACAGTACCGCTATACCTTTAATTAGCTATTATACGGGGTGTTATCTTTTATATAAGATATTTAAAAAACAAACAAAAAAAAAACAGTTACTAGATTTATATCGAAATAAAAGAACTAACAAACAAAAGAACAAGAATAAGAAAAATAAACGACTTTTACTTTTACACGTGACCTTTTGGACCAACGTGACCGCTACAATAATCACGCGCCCATCTCTATTCTTAGACTAAATCCAAATAACATTCTCAGAATATTATTCGCTCATTATTCATTATTATTTGAAAAATCATCAAAGAGCGGATATTCGCTAAGTACAGGCGAGTCTCTAGTTATCGATTTCGTACTAATAAATCGAGTGAGCGGCACATTTTATTTCAATGTAAATAAATATAGTACAGTATTGGTAGAGTAAACAAATGGTGGACACAGCCTAGCGGCGTTACAGTCATTATACTTTAATAGTCCACTGGATGCTGCGTTTGACGCGCGATATTCCTAAGGTACGCCTATACATACAACCGCTCTCTAATTATAATTTATTAATAGAAAAATACGACTTACCACTGGTACTGTGATTATCCATGGTATTGAATCTGGTATCAGGTGATTCGGGTGTATCCGGACTTGGTGGATGATCCGAACCGATACCACTACTACCACCACTACTTTCTAAACGTTTTGCCACTTTATTATTATTATTATTATTTTGAATATTTTGTCCAACAATATTTGTATTTAAACAACGACGTAATTCAATACCAGTTAAATTACCTTTTTGTCGATGTACTGTATCATAATCACGTGGTGGCAATAGAATTGGTACGTTATTTTTACGTAATTTCTCACGTAATTCGGCTGCCACGGAATCGTATAATGTTGTAACGCTACGATTCGTTTCATGCGGATAACTAGATTTTATCAACAAACAAAACAAAAAATTAATTGTTAATAAATAATGAGTACAAGTGAGATTTGTTAGAGTGAAATAGAGAAAATTCTATCAAAAATCCCACAATTGATACACCATCTCTCTCGCACTTATTAGAATCATAATTAGCTATCTTTATCGACTTACCGTTCTTCACTAGATTCACTCTCTCTTGTCGACAATCCATTATCGCTATGGTTCGATTCGAATTTTCTCGAATTGTCTTTATTATTCGCTAATGATGATGATGATGATGATGATGTTGTTAAATTTAATGACGGTCGTAATTGTGTCCGTAAACGATTTTCAATTTCGATGAATTTCTTTTGATTTTCCGGACGATCAATTAAAATTTGCAATTGTTGTTTTAACATTGTTGCCGTTTCTAAACTATCACATCTATATGCATGTATATGTAATGGACATTTTGTTACAGGATTGAATAATAATAATATACAGGCGATGATATCATTTTGTTGATAACAACATGTTATTGTATTATGCGGTATGAAATGTTTAATTATCTCATTTTTTGTCTTTTGTTTTGTTGTTGTTGTTGTTGTTGATGACGTGGCAAGTAATGATGGTGGCGTTGTTGCCGCTAATGGTGTTGTTATAATATTTTGTATAATTTTCAAACCTTTATGTGATACTTGTAATGTCACTTTAAATGGTTCAATATCTTTTTCACGTTCTACCAAATGTTTTATTACCGGTATAATAAATTCTTGGCCACGTAGACCTTTCGATTCTTTTGCACCCAAAAACCATACGTAATACGATGATTTTTTTATATCTTTACGTAATTTCAACGCCATCTTGGATTGATTGACATTTGAGGTTAGGTTTAAAACAACATTGAATTTTATATGGCACACAGATTCTTCTTGACAATAAACCAAATCAATACATTATTCTGTAATTAGTTAAACAAAACAATATCACTGCACTATAGTTTATAACAAAATAAAGGTAGCATTACTTTAATCATGGAATCAACTATATAAAAATTTTGCCGAATTCCAGATTTCTATTCTATAAATTATTCGAAATAACGTTTATTCCTAGATTGAAGTATCATTTGGCACCTTGTATCTGGAATGGACTATAATTGAAAAATTGTCGAATAGTTATATTAAACAATAATTCCAAATAAAATACAATTCGTTACAAAACAAAAGAAATATCAGTTATTATGTGACACTTTCTATTTGGAATGAACTGTTTTTATTTCTTATCAATTCAAGATCCAAGAGTACCTCTATTTTGGAATTGACTGTAGAATGAGCAAAGTGATACCTACTCAATTATTTTATGTTTATTTAAAATAAAGTCCATTCCACAATTGAAGTGTTATTTTTTGATAAAAGTTGTCTAGAAATTTGAGGCAATTAATTTATAGTACATTCCAATTTAAAGGTACAAACACAAATTATTGTCAGTCATGTTAAAACTTGATAATTCGTATGAAAAATACAGAGATTTCAATGATAGATCAGATTATTAACCTCTAAATAAACTATTGATATAGAATATAGTCCGTTCCAGGATGAAAGTACCATTTCAATTGTAATAAATTTGACTGCGGTTATATTATTTGGAAAATATTTATTCCAAAGCATAATACATAAGAGAAAGCTCTATCGATTCAAACATAACCTCAATCATGGACTAACTAGAAATAGAATTTTTCAGTAATTTCAATAAAAAGAAAAAATACCAAGAATATTTAAGCTACATTTAGATAAAGTTCAATGTTTAGGTCAAGACATAAATTTACCTTATTTCTATTATTATTATTATTATTTATATGTCGAAGAAAAAACAAAAACAAACAAGTTTCCGAAACGGCCATTTTGAACAAACTAACCTATAAATGAACATCGATATAGAAATAATTTCGCAATTATCGATAAATAATTATTTTAAGGTTAGAAATAGAGGCGGCCGTTGATGACGTCGACAATAAAAAAAAACAACGCCTACTTTGATTAAAAATGAATAAAATTTATAGAATCATATAGGTAATTTGGAATTGTTGATAATATTTTAAGATCGTGATAGAACAATATCGTGAATTTGGAGATGTCAAGATTAGCGGCCATTTTGAATTTTTAACAAATTAACCTTAAAAAAAATATATCTATTTTTCTAATATTGAAATTGCTGTGAGAGTTCTAGTTTTCTCTTCTACACACATTATTTGTAGCCTTAAAGCCAAAAAAAAAAACCTAACCTATAACTTTTATTATTTTAACCTTAACAACTTTCACATAAATCAATATTTCGTCAAAATTTTGTTGTTGTTGTTGTTGTTTTCTAGATCGATGACTTTAAGGAAAAAAAAGAAAAACAACTAATAATAATAATAATAATAATTGTAGAAAAGTGAATGTAAATTGTAACAATTCTAATTTGAAGAATGTCAACTATTTCAAGGTCACAACCTAACCTCTGATTTAATTAAAATTGGATTTATTATAAACAAACGAAATTCTCACGTTAATTAAACAACAACAACAATATTGATCTAAATTTTTTGATTATTATTGTTCGTGTCTTAATTTCGTTTTTTTACAACAATAATTTGTTGATATTTTCGTGGAAATCGCCGCCATTTTGGAAATCTATAAGCTATACATTTTCCTTCACTTAATTATAATAATAATCAAGACTTGAAAACAATCGAATAATAACAATACACAAATTGTGACATGTTATTATTATTATTATTATAGATGACATTTTGTTTATAACCGCCATTTTGAATTAAATTAATAAACAAAAGAAAATTTCCGAAAATTAACCTATAAGCCTACTTGATTATCTATTATTATTAATCGAAATAGAATTTAGACAAGAAAAAAAACAAATGAAAATTCTCTATTATTGTTTTAGAATTTTTAGGTTATAAATGGCGATTTTTTTGTTTTTTGTTCTTGTTTCGAAGAATCTATGATTTATATTATTTTTATTTAGTAATATTATCGATTTTAAGTGAATGGTATAATAGGCCATGGTCATGAACTGTACTTTTGAAATTTCATCGATGATAATTGTGAAATTACATCATCATCATTATTGTTGATGATTTTTTTTACTCGTCTATAAAATCAAAGGTTATAACAATTATTGTCATATAATATTTACTTAAGTTTAATGCAAATTCTTTCTAAATAATCAATAATATATACAGTATGTCCATTTTGGAATGATAAACGTACGAGCGCCTACTGTTTATTTCAATTTATTGTTGGGAATTTTCTGTCGATAATAATTTTTTTCAATAAAAAATAAAAAACAACATTCCAATCTTTCTAATCCGGAGATAATTGAACAGGTTCACAATTATAGGACGGTCTGTATATTTATGTAAATTTATTTGATAAAACCTATACGGGCAGTGATCCAAAAGTATACCTAATGATAATTAATACAATTTATTGCCACTGAGTTGCTCTGAGTCCCTGGATCAAACCAATAGATCCAGGACTCGTCCATTATTATAAATCGAGTCTTTTTGTACCCAACGTACGGGGATGTTGCTCATCGCTGAGCAACTTCTAAACTCTACAGCATGAGCCACTGTGAGTTCAGCTATTCAATCAGCAAAAGCTTTTTATATATTTTCGTACATTCTGACTTCCTTGCACTATCATGGAACTTCAGATTATGAAAGAGCACAGTGCCCTAAGTGTTCCACCAAGTGGGCGTGTATGGGCTTCAGCTCACTACTCAATTTTTTCTATTAGAATGTTCGATTGTCAATTATATCTACTTTTAGGTTCGCCCTCGTATAATGTTTAACACGATTATAGGACGTTCTGTATATTGATGAAAAAAAGTACAGTTCTGCCTAAAAAAAACAACACAAACCATCAAATTATATGCAATTAAATTATGTAATCCACAATTACAAGAATTTCTAACGGTTTATCAATTTTTCAATAATAATAATAATAATAATAACGATAAAAAGAAAATCGAATATAAATAGTTGGATTAAGCCTCAGGTGTATGTGGACTTAAGTCATTTCCGGTTTCGTGCAACAACAACTCTTTTAGGTATACCTATAGAGAAAGATCGCCATTTTTTTTTTTTGTTGTTGACGGAAAAATCAACCAATGAAAATCTTTTCAAAAAAAAAAGAAACAAAAACAAAAAAACAACGTGAAAGTGAGTAGGTGGCCGGTTGTAATTTTGTTATAGTTATTATTTATTATCTATATGTGGTTAAAGTTACAACTTTTTATTCATACACTTCCGCATTTCTTTTTTTCAATGATTTTTTTCTTAATGATGATGATAAATCAATGATAATAATAATAATAATAAAGATGATATCAGAAAAGAGAAGAAGAAAAAACATAACAAAAAAATAGATGTTTTAACTTAAGTCTTGTATTTGACGCCATTTTGTTTAAATTATTCAAATTTATTTATTATTGGAGTTTAAAAAAAAAAAATTGCATCCTCCTATTATTACTGTTATTGTTTATTCCAAGGAAATCGGGATTCTTTCGCCGAATTGTCAACAGCCATGACGTCATAAATCTGACATTTCATCCACTTGTTTTTATTATCAATATTTATTATTTATATATGTACCTATATTTTTTTCCTCTATTATTTTTAAATTTCTATATAGAGTTGACTATGACTTTGGTTGTTTTATTTTATAGGTTATATATGGCGGCTTTTCTGCAATTCTTTTATAAATGTATAGATGTGGTTATTAGTTATTAGCATCGATGTTTTCCCCATTTAATTAACTAATTAATTACCTAATTATATAATTCAAATGACGTTTTTTCTTTCTTCAACAAAATGGCGGTTAATTTGATTACGTATTTGTTCAATTGTTTTCGAGGAAAAAAAACTACTTGATCTCAATACAGCAAAAAAAAAACAATGGTAATAATTTCATAACAATAATCATCATAAAAAAAAATATAGGTTATAATTAACATTGTAATTATTATCCCATATTGTAATTAATTTAATGATTATCTATGATGATGATGATGATGATGATGATGATAATTAAAATACCCACGGCTTTGATGCAAACAAATTTCATTGTTTGTTTGTTTTTTTTTTAAATTTTTTTAATTAAATAATTTTATGAATTAACTGTTCTATCATCAACATCATCAAGTAATGATTTTAATGATTATTTACCAAAAAAACAAACAAGTAACAAAAATCTAAGGTGACTTGATTCTATACTATACCACCTTCACATTTAATAACAAGAAAGAAAAACAAAACAACATCGATGACCGCTTACCACTAGATCCAGTTGTATTTTATTCGTTTGTTTGTTTGTTTTTTTTTTCAAATATAAAACAATTGAATATAATATTTATAAATGCAATTTCCAATTGTTTCAGTGCACAGTTAACTAGATTTTTTCGTCAAAAAAACACTATTATTATTATTATTTAATATTTTTTCTTTAAAACTTTGAAATTAAAAAAAAAACACTTAAAATTCACTGATGTTGTTGTTGATGTTGATGATGATGATGATGATGATTATAAAATAATGATATTTTTGCAATTAGTTTTTTATTATAATCATTATTATTATTATTATTTAATTTAAGGTTGTTTCATGGTACAATTACCATTGCTGTCTGATTTCCAACAAACAGGTATATGTCGAGTTGGCTATGGTCGATGGTAGTAGTAGTGGGCAGGTGTTTGGTAGGTATTAAATCTATCTATCTCTTTCTATCTCCCACTATTTTATCATTATTATAGAAGATGAAAAAACTGATTCTACCAAAAGGTCAATAATCGATCAAAATATTCAATGATTATTATAATCAGTATCATTGCAAATGATAGAGATAACAATATTAGTGTGAGCGTACCTTTAGTGTATCGTGAGCTATAATTAGTTAGGAATTTTCCGAGTATTTGTAGTGACAATTATTGAAAAATTTCGATAAATTTGATAAGAATTTATCGTTGGGATTGATAAAAAATATTCGTAAATCATTAAAATTCGATGTATGTCAGCAAAATTGACCCACAATTATATGAAAGTCAATTTGTAGGTTAGGCGATGAAAGTATTTTTCTTTTCGCTAAAATAATAACAATTTCAATTGAATCATTTCAATTGTTACAATTTTAATAATTTCTAATTATTGAAAATAATTATATTATAGTGGAAGATTTCGAAAGAAAATTATAGATCACGTCCTGTATTGAACCAGCGATTCGTTTTTGTTTTTTTTATTATCAACTGTCGCCAAAACGGCGCCATCTAGTAAATTTAGGTTGAACTAAAAGAAAATTTTGCTTTATATATGATGATGTGGAGTTAATTTTTGTTTTTTTAATTAATTAAAATTATTAATTTAAAAAGTAAGTTTTTTTCTATCTGTAAAAATATAGAAACAATTGAAATAATATTCTCTATTTTTAAATTGTTAATAATTTGGAAATAAGGCTGATTGTGCTTATTTCATTCTCTCTTATCTGTCTCTATCTGTACAAATTGAGGTTATGTCAATTTTATTAATTGCTATTTAGGCAAATTTTCAATAGCTTTTCCTATAGTAGTGTTTATTTAATTATTATTATTGTTGTTATTAGTGAATTTTATTATTGTTTAATTGCTAGAAAATCGTTTTAATTGAATTAATTCGAATTTTTGATTGATTCTGTCAAATGTCAAAATTTTCCCCAAAAAACAGGACCGTATTTAATACTAATAAGGCCCGATTTTTATAAATTTCTGTTTATAGACTAGAATAATTATTTTTTTGAAAAACAATAAATAATTGCATGTCTTTGGTACAAATGGCTGGTAGTAGAAAATTACGTTCACGTAATTCCATCGATAATAACCGTCCCAATCATAATAATAATAATAATTTAAATAAAATTATTAACAATAATAATAAAAATAATGAATTAATCAACATGACCAAAGATCAGCTTAAGAACGAATGCCGAAAACGTGGACAGAAAATAAGCGGCAATAAAATCGAGTTGGTATGTTGTTGTTGTTTCGATAAGTTTTTTGTTTTATTTTTTGTTCTCTCATTTTCAAATCATTAATAGTTGCTTTTGTTTTTTGTTTTTAAATCTTTATTATTGTTAATAAACACAACTCGATTGAGAGCCATTTCGATAAATTTATAGGTTATAAAAATATCAAAATGGCCGACGATATTATAGTCGATATAGATCCATTTGGAATAGAACACGTACGTTTTTTTTTTCTCTCCCTCAATCATCATGATTTTTGCTGCTTTTTTTTTTAAATTACTTTCAGAAATAATTTCGACTTTTATTCGTTCCTAATCATTGTTTTTGGATTTTTTAGCTACAAAGACTTGGCGTCAAAATGGCCGCCGTTAGTAATATTAAAAAAAAAGATCCAAATTTAACAACAAGTAATGGAACAACAACGAATATTTTAAATAAAAATGGTGCTAGTGGTGATTTAACTGAGAAAACACGTAAAGAAAAAGAGAAAAAAGAACGTTTAAGTTTAGTATTATGGAAACGGCCATTAATAACAATTGAATATTTTTTTAAAGAAATATTCGCATTAGCACGTACCTATGGACAAAAGTAAATAATGATGTAACACCATAATTTAAGGTTATGTTGTTATTGTTTGTTTTTTGTTGTTATAGGATTTTAAGCAATAAATTATTAGTATGTTTAACAGCTCTAATACTAGTCGCTATGTACCTGTTAGTTAATATTGATGGTCCACATCGTAAATATATATCATCTGTTTATAAACAAATTCTATGGTGTCTATATTGGATTGGTTTAGGTATCAAAAATTTATCCCCACTATAAAAGAGTAGGGATTTTTTAATTCCTGTATTGTTTTGTTTTTTTCAGGGATTTTATCATCTGTAGGTTTAGGTACTGGATTACATACATTCCTATTATATTTAGGACCTCATATAGCTCAAGTTACATTAGCAGCATATGAATGTGGCTCATTAAATTTCCCATCACCACCATATCCGGATGAAATTATATGTCCAGAAAATGGTCGTGATATAATGTCTATATCTATATTTAGTATAATGTCGAAAGTGCGTTTAGAAGCTATGTGTTGGGGTGCTGGTACTGCATTAGGGGAATTACCGCCGTACTTTATGGCGCGCGCCGCTAGACTATCCGGGTAAATACCGCCATCTATA
>JAZBGX010001212.1:9523-20245 GCA_037414775.1 Zonitis immaculata
CGTTGATATTAGATCTTTGATTTTGACACAAAATCTAACCTCACTTTTGAAAGTTTTGTATGAAAAATGTCTACATTGAAACGAGTCCAGGTAAAATGATTTTTTTCAATCTTATTAGTAAATATTCTTGATAATTTGGATAATTTCCAGCAATGGGCTACTTTTGCCCGTATTTGGCATATCTATGATGCCGCTTGGCAAAACCCATTTGATTCAGCTAAATTATTAAAGCAGTATTTAATGGGTTCATATAAACCAATTTACCATCCATTAAGTAAGTATTATCATTATAAGAAAATAATTGAATCATTATAATTGAATTGTAGATGATTGTGGTGATCATGTCATTGTTATTAATAGTAATGAAATTGCATTACCCGGTGATGAATGGAAGAAACGTGTTTATTTCCACCATACTGGTTATCCTGGTGGTGCTAGTTGGACATTGGCATGGGAATTACATGAAAAAGATCCAACAATGATTCTAAAAAAAGCTATTTATAATTCTATGGATGGTAATTTACAAAGACGTCATACAATGCAACGTCTTCATATATTTCCTGATGACAATGTAGCGGAAGAATTGTTGAAAAATGTTTCGAATCAAATAAGACAGCTACGACCAATACCGAAACGTCTTGATCATTATAAAGAAGAAGAAGTAAAGAATTTCCCAAAACTTATCGATTATCCAAAAGATTATATTTTAAAATAGTTTCTATTCACAATTAAATTTGTAGTTTATGTTTATGAAATCGTCTCATTCCTTCAACTGTAGATCTTTAGCAACAGTATAGGCAGTAACGTGCATCATATATTTACGATTATCTTTGAAATTATCGATAACTTGTTGACGTTTCTCTTCCCAAGCATGCAAATCACGATATAAAGGTCGTACGTATTTCATTCGACCAACTTCATTAATCCATGCCAAAACTGGTTTTAAAACAACATCCCAACGTGCCTTAACACCAACACGGTACCATCTGAATTTAATTTCACTATTACGCGTTTCACTAAAACGAAATATATTATTTAACGATTGAAGTTTCTTAATAGATTGTGGTTTAGCATCAACTAGTTTCTGTAAGAAATAAATTAGTTGATCTGTATTTAATTCTTTTGCTTCGATTTCAGTAATTGGATTTGTATCATTCGAAGTTTCTTTCCAATTTATGAATTTCTGTAACATATCATCACAAACTTTAGCTAATGTTGTATCATAATTGGGAATTATTGGTGGCATTCCCGGTGTATGTAACCATAAATTCCAATTAACCAATTTGATTGCTGTATTGTTGACGAAATAATTCTCGAAAAATTGTTTGAAATCATCAGTAACGATTGATTTGTATTTGAACGTATCGAAGTATTTACGCAAAAACGGTTCAAATTGATCTAGAATTGAATTGGTAATTGCAAATCTATTGATTGAAGTTATTAGAATGGTGTATTTACCAGGGCCTCCAACTGTAGTTTCAAGGTAACGCAAGAAAGTTTGTCCTTTTTCGTAAGGAACAATTGAGAATGCATCGTCAGGATGGACACCATTCTTTAAATTGACTACCAGTTCAGTTAATGGATTGTTCTCTCCTAAACTTTTAATCTAAAAAACAAAACAAGACAAGAATTAGAAGATTTAGAATAGTGATTGGAAAAAAAAAACATACTCCTTCACGTAATTCACTCAATCTACAATAAGCATCAAAATCTTGTTCTTTACTTGATGTTAATCGGCCTTTGATTTTCCGTTCAACAAAAACCGTAAAACCTTCATTCAACCAGAAATGTTCAAAATTACGATTTGTAATTAAATTGCCTGTCCAACTATGAGCAATTTCATGTGCCACAACATTAGCTAATGAACGATCACCAGCTAATAAAGTCGGTGTAACGAATGTTAAACATGGATTTTCCATACCACCAAATGGAAAACTAGGTGGTAATACTAATAAATCATATATACCCCATACATAAGGACCACAAATTTCTTCAGCTGTTTTCAATTGATATTCAGTATCAGCAAATTCATATGCACAATCTTCAATTAATTCTTTTTCAGCCCATACACGTGATCGTGGACCAATTTGACGTGATTCAATTGCACCAACAGCTAATGCAATCAAATATGATGGCATTGGAATGTTTTGTTCGAAATTTGATAATTTATAATCATCGTCAAGTATTTTTGTTTCTTTTGGAATTGCCGACATTAGAACAGTTAAATGTTTCGGTGCTTTTATTGTTGCTGAATATTTTGTTTTAACAGCTGGTGTATCTTGGCATGGTAGAGCCGATCGAGCATGGACTGCCTATAATAATAATAAATTATTGTATAATTTTATCAATTGGATTGTATTTGAAGAAATACTTGGAATTGACTGAAAAGATAAGGATATTGTTTGCCGGCAGTCTGTTGCGGTTCTAACCACTGAAATCCACTAGCTTTTGGACTTGTTTCATAGACAATAGTTATAACAAGAATTTTTTCATTATTTTTAGGTAATTTTATTGTCAATTTAGAACCAAATTCATCGAAAGGTTCCGATATTGTATAATTAAGCACTGCATTAGTTTTAGTATCTTGTATCGTAGATATTTTCAAATCTTTAACATCTAATAACTGATAAAATTATAGATTAATTTAACTTATCAAAGTTTGATACAACAAAATTACAATTTCATCAGCATCTTCTTGAATTCTTTCCACAGTTAAATCAACTCTACCATTCAAGATATGTTTCTCGAAATCGACCGTCCAATCAATGAAAATATTAGTAACGGCTACAATTTCTATATCAAAAAAAACAAACAAACAACATAACCTCAATTTATTAAATTTTAATTGAAAATATCTAAATTACCTGGCCTGGAATAAGAACTTGGATCCATTGGACTCAATGTTTTGTTACTCATGATTTCTACTGATTCTTTTGGGAAAATATTCGATAAATTAGCTAGGAAATTATAAATTCTATTGACAATTTGACAATAATAATAATTCACTATTTTTTTCAATAATTTCAACAAATTGTTAATAAAGTGCGTTATTTCACAAATTCGATGAGTTAAAAACGAACAATATGGTATATAATTACGTAATATAATATAAAGTGATAAAATTGAATAACGGATTTTCAAGTGCAGTTGAAATTTATGTAAACAAGATATGGACACTTACCGAGATAATTATACAATGTAGGTAATAATATAGTTAAAAAACATACTGTTATTTCCGTTAAATTGATATTAATCATGTCTGGAAAATGGAAAGTTACCTTACGAATGGTAATAACAAAAAAACAAGACAATAATTTCAAGAACAATCATTTGATATTTCTTAGCATCAGAAAAAAATATAGATAAAATTAATTTGAATAATAATTCATCAATCAATCAAAACTTTGTTATCATTATTGCTATTTTCAATTAATGTTCGCTAGTTTCTATTATTTTTTTGCTATTGATATCGAATTTGATTCAAATTTTGGCGCAATTTTGGTATTATTGGTACTCCTGTTTATTTTATCATTGAAGTGAAGTTCGTTATTCGGCATTTTCGTTTTGTCATGTTTTGAGGTTATGTATTGTTGATTAGTTTGTTTTTTTTCTTCAGAATATTCTCTTAATCAATTTTAAGTGATAATGTTTGAAGCACAAGAAATTAATGCCGAACATAAAGATTTAATACATGATGTGGCTTATGATTTTTACGGTAAAAGAATGGCTACCTGTTCTAGTGATCAATACGTTAAGGTATGTTTCAACAAGTGTATACATCTATCTTTTGTTAATTTTATCGAATAAATTTCAGGTGTGGGATCAGAATAGCGATGGCAAATGGACATTGACATCTAGTTGGAAGGCTCACAGTGGTTCAGTTTGGAAAGTGACATGGGCACATCCGGAGTTTGGGCAAGTTTTAGCAACATGTTCATTCGATCGAACAGCAGCAGTTTGGGAGGAGATTGGTATTTGATTGAAATCAATCGAAAAAAATTTGCTTTATAATTAATTGTATTGATTTTGTGGTAAAGTTGGTGAGACTCCAGGACCGGGTGAGCGCGGCACTCGACATTGGGTGCGTCGTACAAATCTAGTTGATTCACGAACATCAGTAACTGATGTCAAATTTGGACCAAGAACACAAGGTTTACAATTAGCAACATGTTCAGCTGAAGGTATAATACGGATTTATGAAGCACCTGATGTAATGAATCTTAGCCAGTGGACTCTACAACACGAAGTTCAATGTAAATTACCATGTAGTTGTCTTAGTTGGAATCCTAGTTTATCAAAGTATGAATTACAATTTTATAAAATTTTCAAAAATAAACTAGAAACATTTGTAATTTAGAATGCATCCGTTAATGTTGGCAGTTGGTAGTGACCATCCAAATCCGGCAGATGGTCAAAAAGTTTTCATTTATGTTTATAGTGAAAGTAGTCGGCGATGGACAAAATTGGAAGCCAATACAAATATAACAGATCCTGTACATGATATCGCATTTAGTCCGAATTTAGGGCGTAGCTTTCATGTTCTAGCTGTGGCAACCAAAGATGTACGAATTTTAAATTTAACACAAGTTCAGTAAGTTTTTTTTGTTGTTTCTATTGTATAATTATATGAATTAAAAAATAATTTCGAATAATCGTAGTGATAATCCAAATCTACAAAATGTTATAACGAAATTAGATGTACAAACAGTTGGCCAATTTGATGATCATAATTCAACTGTTTGGAGAGTATCATGGAATGTCACTGGTACAGTTGTAGCATCTAGTGGTGATGATGGTTGTGTACGAATGTTTAAAAGTAATTTTTTTTCTTTGTCAAATTTCTTGAAAGTTGATATTTATTGTAATTTTTAGTGAATTATATTAATTCTTGGAAGGCCGGTGCTGTTATGAAAGGTGATGGATCATTTGTACCAAGTGACGCTCAACGTTCATCTGTAAGTTCATCAGTAGGTGCATCTGTATCGACACCATCTCAAACAGCCAGGTATATCAAGTTAGGCGCCATCTCCCAACCTCGTGATGTTCCCTGGCATTGAAATATCATAAAATCTAGGCATAATTGATAATCATAATAGTAAACGTAAAGGCATTGCTTTGAAATCGTGCCATTTTCGCTACAACTATAATAAAATTGCAAAAATACCCTCTAAAATTCTTGATTTATACTAGAAATTATTTTTTTAAATAGTAAAGACAATGCCTTGTCTTCCGTTTGACTGTACTTTTGAAAATACTAAAAGGGAATGTATTTTATATTTAATATTAATAAATTGTGCATTTCTTTTTATTCATTGTTTAATTACCCTGCGCTTGAAAAAAATATATAAATAAATTCTTGACTATTAAATTAGTAAATCGACAGGTTTTTTTTATGGTTTCAATAATGATTCAATTTTTATTTTGTTACAGTTCATTGCATGATGAATGTACAACCACATCCAGTAGAAGTCATTCACATCCTGTACGTGTTGCAAATCCTCAACTTCTCACACCTTATTTGTTCAAACGTATACGGCAATCGTTCAATTCAATTTAATTATAATTGGGTTTTAATTTTTTTTTATAAGTAAATAAATTATAGTACAATTGTAATTTTTGATAGTTTATATAGTTGGTAAATGGGTCGTATTCAGATTATAATTCCATATCTCTTATTATTATTAGTATTGACCATATGGTTGGGTAGAATTGGGAATTTTTATTAGAGATTTGGTTTCAATCTATAGATATTTAGTGATTGTTTCATTCGAAGCAGTATTATTAATCGAATTTATATGTGAAATTTGTGATAACTATAAATATTGTTAAATAATTGTTACAAATAATAGTATTATTATGTTCAGTTTGAAGCTAAAAACAAAAAATTGTACCTATAGTTTATATAAATATAAATCATTTTTTTTCTATTTTTTTATAACGGACGACAAATAAAAACAAGCTACAAGCAAGCCTTTTTTTTAAAAAAAAAAAACTCAAATCTTTAGGATAGATATAACAACTATTGATGCTGATTTGATTGGAAGTGACATCTAATTTGAGAAATTCTCTTCGAAAAGTCGAGGACTTGTAGATTGTTTCCATAGTCAGTCGGTATATCGATCATAATAAGTGTTGTTTGTTTATAATTTAATAATTTATTATTATTAGCTTTACAAACGATTGTTATCCGTTTTTAGTTGAAAAATAATCCCGCAACATTGAAGCATTCAATAAGATGATGTTGTTTGGAAATATGAGTTTTTCATTGGAAATTCTCTGTTGTAAGTACACCAAATTTTCCACGGTATGTTAATTTTCAAATGAAACAATAATAACTAATTGGTAGTTTCCAATTTTCTGCTGATTGAATTTTGACAGATTTTTCTATCATTAATAAAAGATGAGTGTTTTTGTCGTTGTTGTTGTTGTTGTTGTTGTTATATGAAAGCTCAATCATTTTTTATTTATAAATAATTATTTATAAATCCATAAAATATAAAATTTCAATTAAAAAATATTTGTGTTTTGTTTTTATTTGTCACGCTTATCAATTTTCGTTTAACATGTTTTGTTTGTTTTTTTTAATGAAAAGACAATATACACATAAAAAAATCAAATTATGGTTTCTTTTCACCTGCTAGAGCATTTACGCATTGCTTTTTCAATAATTTCAACTATAATTCCAACAGAACATAAAATAATAATAAAAATAATGATTAATTGAAACTTACGTTGAGAATTTTGTCGGGAACATTTTTAACTAAATATCCGGCTACCGATCTCGTTACTGGTGCTGTTTTCGGTTTTTCCTTATTAAGTGAATCTGCAAAATAAATTATAAATTAAAAAAAAAAACCAAACCAAACAGATACGATTAAATTCTAAATGAATTAACTACTGGGATATGTTGATTTTCTAGATTGTACATCCCCCATCGTTGATGTATTCTTCTCGCGTTCTTGATAACACGTTGTATTTGCTTTTGATATTGTCCGTTGTATTGATGCTGATCGCGTACTAAAATAAAAAAAAACAACGAATTTTATTTTCTATTTATTAATTGAAAACGAATAAAAATAATTAATTACCTTTGTTTCGATTTTGCTGGATTAATACAGCCAATTGGTGTTGATACAGGTCGTCTTTGGTATATTGGTGTTGATTCTTTTTTAACATTATGTTGATTTGTTGCCAATACTGGTGATTTCAATATACTATTTCCTACTAGTTTTGCATACGTTTTTGTCGATCGTGTATTTTTCATTGTTTTCGATTCTATAGTTTTTGCTCTTTTCTGTCGTATAGTATGATTAGATATCTTATTGAAAACTGTAACAAGAAAATTATGTTGATGAATTTCCAATTGATCAATATTAGAAAATACATTACGGGGAGCAGCTAGCTTATCATAATATTTATACACTAAAATATTATAAATACCACCAAACGTTCCATATGGATCTGTATAAATTTCTTTAATAATTTCTTTTTGATCAATCTTATATAAATTACTAATTTGTTTTGTTAACTACAACCAATTAATTTGAATAATAATGGAATCTTTACTTATTTTTTTTTTTGTTAACAAATAACCGTACATGTGATTGTACTTCAATACTTAATTTTTGCATTGGATTAGTTTGTATAACTTTTTTGCCACGTTCAGTTATCCACGGATGTAATTTTAAATCTTCGATTGTTATACGTTTTGCTGAATCAACAACTAAAAGTCGACTTATCATTGATTTAAATTCTTGTGATAATGTTGATATAGCTTGCCGATGTAATACACTTAAACCTTTATTAATTTGTGCTACAAGTCGTTTGCGTCGTTCACGTGGTGAATATTGATTATTATTACGGTCACTAACAAATGGCAATTGTCCAACTACCATACCATAAAAAATTATACCTCTAAGATTGATTATTAATTTATTATTATTGAATTGATTAGAATAATATTGGATTTTTAATTATGGGAATTACTAACAAACTCCAAAGATCAACTTCAGGACCGTATTGTTTATCGGCAACGAAAAGTTCGGGTGCAGCATACTCTGGGGAGCCACAATGCGTTTTCAAAGGACTTTCACTTGTCCATATATTACTCAAACCGAAATCGACGATTTTTATTTGTGTTTGAGAACGATTCAGCATAACATTTTCCATTTTTAAATCTCTAAAACAATTCAACAATATTATCGATAATATAAATTAATAAGCATAATATAATCTTTTATATTATATCGAATTGAATTAAATTAAATTGAATGAACAACAAGAATAGAACAATAATACAGAAAACAAATAAAAAACTTTCCGCAACTGTAATTCCTTATATAACAAAGACTATATAGAGGACAGTATAAACAAGAGATTAATTTTATTGAGGACACATCTACTATATAAAATAAAAATACAAAACTTCAACAATATGCACTTAAAGCCCGAACTCGATATTATGTAATTGTATAATGTACAAATGACAAATGTGGAAACTTTGGTGGTTATAATGTCGCGGTCGAAATTAATATTGCTTTGTTAAATCCAAACCGAAACATTAAGTATATTGTACAATATCTACTTAACCGATGAAGTATCGTCCATTTTAAATGTACCGAATAACGAATAGAGACAATAACTAGTTTTAGAGCTAAAAAAAAAAAAAAAATAAATACAAACAAATTCTCGAACAACATTACAATTGTAGCAATGGTATTTTCTATATGTATGAGAGAATATACATATATGAATTGAGGGTGTAAACGTATAGATGGAATATTGTACGACAGACAAAGGTTGCAATTAATCAATTTAATTTGTGTCGAAATGTTCGGTCGCTTTTTCAGTTTCCATTAAAATCGGATTTATGCGCTTCACCGAGCAGGGCACATCGAGAGCTTGTTTACGGATTTAGAAAAGTGTTGTGACATTAGTGGGCAAAAAGAATTGCCCGAACAACACTAGAATATATATATATATATATATATAATATATATATATTCAGATCTAGGCAATATCATTAGCATTAAAATTATTATTCTAAAAATAAATATTAAATATTAATGAATTCGCCCGGCGCCTCCGCCATTTTTCATTTATTATAATTTTTTTCCCTCCCGGATTTAAATTGTTTTTCATGGACTAATTAACAAATTCGTGTTCACAAATTTGAACTTTACGATTATTCTTGATAATATTTGATTAATTTCCGTCGTATATATATGTTTCTATCATGTTCCATAATTATCATTGAATTTAATATGCATAGTGGCAATTTATCAACTGATACAATTAATCGACTTGGGATATTTAAAACAAGAATAAAAAATGGGCAAGTGTCGTGGTAACGACAATGATGTTAATATACTAACACATAATAAATTTAATAATGTTATAGATGTTATTAATTTCTACAATAAGTTCTATGGACTGTTTGCGTGTAGAATTAATTGTGCATTCAACTCAATTTTTTCTTTTTGTCTTTAAATAACAGAAAAAAATCATTTAATTTGCTATTATATTGCTGTAATATTATTGTGGGTTCTTGTAAAAAATGACAACAGAAAGTTATTTCTGAACCTTGTTAACATTCAAGTATTGTGGAAACTTCCAAGAAAATTTTCTCTTCTAAGTCTATTCGATCGTTATAACGTATATTTGTTGAATTATTACCAAATCAAATGGAAAATAAGAATAATTCCTGTAAGACTGCTGCAATACGTTGAAATGTTTAATGAGCTTTATAGTAAAACTCTTCTTTTTTTTTTAAATTTTCATGTATGGTTGCTTGTTGTAAATTTAATTTGTTATGTTGGAAATCTTTCGACTAATACTTCAAATAATTGCTTCTATTAACAAGTTTTGCTCCAATTTGTTTCTATTTTTATTGCAATTATTTTACAATAAATAAGCTTGTTTTATTCTTCGTTTCTCTACAACGTTTTCCTTGAATTTTACTTATTATGCGATTGTTTTTTTTTCTTTCTATTGTACGTCTTATTGATAAAGTATTTTAAAATTTAAAGCTTTCCATTAGAATAATAATAACGAATCTTTCCAAGACTCTCAATTAATTCTGTTATCTTAGTTAATAGGCTTATCACTAAATCCTTTTCTAAGAAAGAAATCGACGATACTGTCATAAATTATTACTGTTTCAATTATCTGCCATACACCTTGTTCATTTCGATTATTTTTTATTAATAAGACACACTTTTCCAGTCAATATTAAGTTTCTTGAATTTTTTGAGTTAAGTTTGATGGTTCACCTGATTTATTCTACAAATCCTACTATTAATCTTTTTGGGGCACACGTCTATCGTCTTCATTTCCTTCTATAAACTGTTAAGCTGATATATTCGTTAACAGAAAGAAATCGGTAGCTTTTATTTTTTTGAACGATCAATTCCCAAAACTTACACTCGACTTTACTAAAAACCGAAAAAAAAATAAGAAGACTTTAAAGTACAATTTTTCTTATTACAATCGATTGACTTTTTTTTATGCATCCATAATAATAATAATAGTGAGCTAATTTGCATTTTATTCAAAATATTCTTTTATTTATCTAGACCGTAAATTCTGTTGTTTAACAAAAGAGTTATGATTTTATTGTCATTTAGTTGAAATATATATTAATATATAAGTATATAGAGAAGTCAACTCGAGGCATATAATTGCAGTCACTTTTAAACTTTTCCCTTGACTTTTCATGATATA
>JAZBGX010001213.1:0-20243 GCA_037414775.1 Zonitis immaculata
TTTCATTAGCAAAGCCACTATCTTCCGTCCTCGCACTATTGACTCACCCTGTATATATATATATATATGTGTATTTCTATATTGTTATACTAAAAGACTGGTTTTCTTTTTAAGCGATTTGGTTCTGCCACCACCATTGCACGCACTTTGTAATCGAAGAAGCTTTCGCTTTTTGAATAGTCGTCGATTTTTTGTTGTTGGTGCTTCTCTCATCCCGTTTTGTTTTGTTGAACTCTTAAGAGTTTATTCTCTCTTCTACTATATATATATATATATAGAGAGAGAGAAAATCGTGCCGGGACTACAAAGATAAGTTTTTCAATATATATAGAAATCGGGGCCGGTAAATAGAATTGACAACATTTTCTAATACTGATCGAAATAAATAGCTGCGATGCAAGAATAATGGCGACATTTTCGGACCATCCGTCTCTCATATTGACAGTGGTTGTTGCTTTTGTTCTAATAAATCATATCATGAAACTTTTGTCAATGTCCCGATATAATTTTAAGTGTAAAATAATTGCAACAATTTTTTTTCTTTTTTAAGTTGTGCGATTATACTGTTATTGAACTTTTTACAAAGAAGGAGAGAAGGAAAATTTAAAACGACTCAAATGCACATTGAAACTCGAATGATTCTCTCTAATATTTCTAGAATCTTTGTCTAATCCAAGTTGATAACAGATGTTGAGGAGAATAATTAAAGAAAAATATTAAACATTTTATTCCTCGTTGTCCGACTGTTGATTGATTGATTGATTGATTGATTGGAATGTAATGAATGCAATTAGAAAAAAATTGCTCCAACCGAGATACGGTGGATATAAAACAATCTTTATTAGATGAAAGATAATTTATCATCTTAGTCTTCTCTAAAACATCAATATCTTCCAAAAAGTGAATCTTGATCTTGACTCTCCCAAACTGCTTCTATATCGGACATCACCTCGCTATTTCCTCCAAATTTCTTGACCCTGTACTGCTCCATAATTCAGGGAACTTCAACTTTGTGTGCGAGTACGTTAGCCTCCAACTCACAATTCGCCTCACCTTTCTTCTTATTTGGTCAGGTCAGCATATTATGAGCCTGTGAGAGTTACTCCTTTTTCGGGGTAATCCACCTAACTAATCCATCGAAATCCCAGAAAACGGACGTGAAGCTTGTGACTCTGAATGACTTCGGTGTCGGTGAGTACGGTCGTTTCCAAGTCATCTATTGTTATTGAGTCTCAGTATCAGAGTGATGGATCCAAGTCTCCTTCATTATCACAACTTGTCTGGATCAGTCTGGCAATTTAACTAGTTTCTTGAAGTTTTCGGCACTACTAGAAATATCCGACTATCATTACTTCTAGATCAGCCGTCTTATAATCTTCAAATTATATCGATAAAGTTGATGCTCCTTCGAAATTTGCTCTCCTATAAATTAGGAATATTCCTTCTAATCAATCAATTTGTTTTGCTGTCAGTTGCTGTGATATTTAATAATAAAACAAGTCCAATTCCGTTGATGTTGGAATAATAAATTGAAACAAAAAATTAATATAAAGTAAGCAACACCTTTGGTGAATTTTTGTTTACCGTCCATCAATCTCGTGTTAAAACTGGAAACTCAATAACATTGATGAATTGGCAAGTAGCTTTACAACTATACATCATTGAAAGACAGGGGGGTAGAAAAATGGCAATTTCAACTGCCACCCTAATATCGTTATTAATACAACGACAAATCATAAATAAAAATTTCCAATTCATCATTTCGTAGTTTTTTTTTCCTCCAGAAATTCAAACAATCTCCAAAAATATATATGAAATATTTTTTTTTTAAGTAAATTTACTTGTTCCATAATAATGAATTGTGCTATAGGGCGTAGATATATGATGGTGCGATATGAAAATGAAGGAAGGGGTTGTAATATGCCGACAAAGTTTCGAGGATATAAGCTAGCTATATATGCTAAGATAAACGCACCTTGATTATTAGATTAGCTTTTAGTTATTTAATTCATCAGCAAAGTCAACACTTCCAGACTGAATCTACCTGGAAGCGAATTGACACGAATATTTCTTGAGCTGAAATATATAGATATATATATATATATATATATATATTTGGTAAATTTGATTAGCGCAACGTTTCGCAAATGCAATTCCATCTTAGTGGAATACAAGCAAATAAATGATAGAAATGATAAAATCAAATCAAGTAAATATCGAATTTCTTAATCATATTTCAGAATAACTACCGTATAAAATTTTGCGTTATACTTACTCTCTGGTGAATTGTCTTGTAATCATTTCGTTCCCTATAATAAATAATAAACTATCCCCAAAAACATAGATTCACAGTTTGCATTTAATATGCAATTAGCATTTCATACAAGAAATTGCAAGACTGCAATTTCCATAAATCATTCCAACGCTTTCAATAGAGAGAATCTTCATAAAAATATTAGATTTTTTTTCAAACGCACACACCCCGTGACTCTATTAAAATATTTAAATTGGCGCTTTTTAAATAACAAGAAGACTAAATCAAAATTCCGACCAGATATCAAGCGAATTACTCTCGTATTTTCCGGAAAAGATCACATCAAAAGAAAGAAAAAACAAACAAACAACTTGAATATTGTCTGAATTTTTTACATAATCAAATGGAAATTCAAAGATTTTGATCCAGAGTTGAAAAATGATTGAGTAATGGTCGATTTTTCGCTTCAACAATAATATTTGGAAAATAAATTCGATAATATAATGTTATTTCGAATAAATTCCATAAAGTATATATAGTTGGGTGGAAATTCAACCGTTGCACTTCCTACTTCCGGTAAACATTCGAAACGGAAACTTGAAAATTTCCAACGTCCGAAATTATCGACAATTTATTTATGTTTTATAATTTAATTTTTTGATTCGCTTCTCAAATAGAATTTCTGCTAGAAAACAGATATATACCGCTATAATAAATTTAATTAATTATCTAAGAGGAAAGTTCTTTATAGTTGTTGTTGCTGTTGTTACTCACCAATATCGGAAGATCCACCCCAGGTGCCTTGTTGAGCTTGTCGAGCCAATTTACTAATTGCATCTACGTATAAACGGGAAGCTGCAGCAGCGCCTGCAAAATAGAATAAAAAAAAATATATAATTATAGCGACAGTTCTATTAAAATCTTCATTAAAAAACAAATTTAATGAACTTGAATACATAGGTAACTCGCGATATAGCTAATTAGAATTGACTGAAAACCAATAATCCTCGACGGGTTTTTCAGCAAGATAAGCAACCCTTATTATAAAATATATATAGAGGTTGGTAATTACATAGTTGGAAAATGTGAGGATGTTGGTTTTAATGGTGGTAGAACGACAATAGAGAGACGCACGAATGGTGACAGTTTAAAACAACTGTCATCTACACAGCTCTATTACGGTGAATTAATAAAATCGAATAGAAGTGTGTGTTTAGTTTTTGGCTCTATTATCAAAATTTCATTATACAGAATGTCCATTTTCAGCAAAAACAGTAACTATGATACGATACGCCTTAAATAGGGGAAAATTTGCATGATAATAATTGTTTCGCCGTAAAAGAAACACGTTGCTGAATCAGTCAATCGTTGCAAGAGTCTATAACTCAACTCAACGTGATTTTAATGACTGGAATGTAGAAAATTTCCCAATCTTATTTGTAGTATAGCTGAAAAAAAAAAGTTTGGGCAATATAATCGCAGATTTGTGGCGATTTTCGTCTACAAAATCAAATTTGAATTTTTGGAAATCCTGGATATTTGACCAAAACTCACTAAATCTCATGGAAATTGAACTAAAAATTTTAGAATTAATGTCGATTTTTCAAAAAGTATCGTTTATATTATTAACAAATTAAATAATCGTTGATGATTCCTGAAAACCGAAATAATCTCTCCTGGAAACAAAAAATTTTTGTTGTTAAACTTGCAAAATATAGACTTGTAATACGTAATTAAAATAATTAAGATATCAACTTCAGCTAATAATAATTATTTATATTCGTGCACAATTTTGCGTTGATTATTATTATTAAGCCATTGCGGTTGCCTCATTCTCAGATTAAAGCAATTAAAATTGTCTTGACATAGTAAGAGTCGCATGGGGAATCTAAATAATCTGAAACAACACCAGAATACTATTGTATTTATAATCTTAATTATATCAAATAATTGTTGGATAACACACAATAGATTATATTTATATGCATATATTATTTTCAATAAAACATTAAAATATATTGTAGTAGTAGGTATTGTATTTTTTTTCCTTTTTCGAAGAGGGTGGCACAATTGTGTTAGAATCTCGGTTTAATTAAAACAAAAGAATATAATTCTATTGTATATATGATAAAACTAAATATGGGTATAATATCAACAACGATGGTTATATTTAATAATAATAAGTGGTCGTAAATAAAATCGAAAGGACACTCGGCAGGATTATATTATTGTCGTAATGGCACAATTCACAAGTACAGTTGTAAGGATAACGACCTTACTAGGACAATGGCTAGCCTGGTATTTAGTGCACTCTATGTTTATTATAGCACCACTGGAGTTTCCATTCATTTGTTTGAATTGTTAACAAAACCTACCCATCCGTTACGGGATAATCAAAAAAAAAAACAATCTAATTATCTAAATTCTCTATTCGAACAATAAAATTTCAAGAAACAACAAGCGCATCTTATTATTATAAATAATATAGTAAGTCTGCTCTCTTTATCGTATAATCTCGATTTATCTCAATTTTATAGTCTAGTGCATTATCCATGTGACATGATACTGTGAAATTTGAGTGTTACCATCATTGCATGTTTATATGAAACACACAGCTATACCATAAAACCAACAAAAATTTATATTCGAGTCGTATATTCAAGATTCCGCCCCCTATTTGTTTTTTTTTTTTGGGTTCTTGAAACGAATAGATTCATTTTCTTTTTCGCTGTTGGTCTTACTATCTTTGGCGAGATTAAATCCATCAGTCAAATGATCGTCTAATCGGACCGATCCGGGTCAACACACTGATGTCTAAACTTTATTTATCGTTGTTGTTTTATTTTTATTTTTTTCACAAAAGAGAAAAAATTGCGCATCGTAAGTAGATAATTATTTTTTTCTTCTTCGATATCGTATCGGAAACGATAATTTGATTAAAATTACTTTTATATTGCGGAATTTTTTTAATTAAAATTCAATTTTTCTAATTAACATTCTTTTACTCGATAAAATAAGGCTTGACACAAAACATTCTCGTTTCAAGGATGAATATACGCATTGATTTTCCATTACAAATTTTATCATTTAATAAGACAACTCGTAAATTAAGTGGATTACCGACATTCTAAGGCGTTTCATTATTATTGAAAAACATGAATATATTCTTATTTTACTAATCAAATAATATGAATTGATCAATAATTATCCGAAATTTCCAATTAACTTTTCTTTATGTTTGATTATTCCCCAATTGGCAGCTCTCAAAGAAACACCATACTAATTAATTAATTGATTCACGAATTTATTAATTAGTCAATTAATTTATGAAGACTTCGAAATTGGATGATAGAACCTGAAATAATCAATAACTTAACTTTCCATGCGATCATAATTTCTGTGATATTCTTCAAGAAATCCGCAAATCCATCTCTTCTCTAAAGCACGACTTTCTCTTGTATATTTTATCTGGACTTTCTCAAAATGCTTCTGTAGTGGACATCCAAATTTTTGCCCGTGAGTTGCTCCGTAAGTCGGGGAAAGAGATAGAAGTCACTGGGCTAAATCCGGAGAAGAGGGTATATGCTCAAGTAATTCGAATTCTGCTCCTCTTACAAGAGTTGTCGCAACTTTGGTTTTGTGTACAAGTGTGTTGTCCTGGTTTACCTGTTGTCCTCGCAGTTTACCTCGTCTATGGTTAGTGCAGTAATTGTAATAGTGGCTCGCTTTTCCAATGAGTTATTTCTTCGTAATACCAAATAACGGACGTCAAAACTTTTTGCGCGAATTGCAACTTTTTTTTGATATCAATGAGGACGGTTGTTTCCAAATCAAAAATCTCTCCAGATCAGCCTGATAATATTCAAGATTTTCTCTTGAAATGTCGACTCGATTGTTGTTGGTTTTTTGTTTTGTTCGATGGTTAACTTTGATCGCCAAGGATTCTCTGAGCATTCGTATGTAATCTCTAACAGTTAATAAGCTCTGATGGTCACTCTTCGGTCAGCTGAAACTAGATCTTCGCTGGTGTCCTTCACTATAGTTATTTTCTGAAAATGTTCTGTTCAACTCAAATTCCTTACACCAGTGTGCAACTGTAGAATATGGGACGACATAACTCTCCAGTGCTTCAACCAAGCCGACGTGTATTTGTTTTAGGTACAAATATTAGATGACGGCTCTAACTTTGTTTTATCCGTACCAAGTTAGCTACCCTATATGCCTTTTAGATTTTTGTGACCACTAGAAATATTCGATCAGCTCTCCTATTGCTAATGATGATGATGCTGTCGATAATGATATATTAAGCTGCACCCTAAATCTGTCTTTCAGTAGATGAATTTTTCCATCATCATCATCATCATCACCAACATCATAAATTAAAATGAATCTCATTTTACAAGTTATGAAATCTCCATTTCCACAATATGCGAAATTTTCGATTAATTTTATTTTCGCAAATTCAGTGAAACAACGAACTGTGTATTACTTTAGTAATAAATAATTTTTATTGATGATACTTAATAATAAAAATATCTTACTTGAGGGCAATTTTGTGTCATTGTTATAAGTAATTTTCTCTTACAAAATACAGATAATATAGTCTTAAAAAAAATTTTCACAGTATTTGACACTTCATTTATTGCATTTCTCTTATCATATCTCTTCTTCACCCTCATTTATTTTTTAGAATTGTTATTCCACTATTTTATAAATTCCTACCACATCCTCATCATCCATCACACCGAGATATTTAAATAAACGGTAATAATGATCAATATAAGTAGATGTTCGTTAATATAACGAGATTACTCATAATTTAAAATAAAAAACGATGCGACTCTATTGAATCCTTTAAAGTTTGCTTATTCTAAAAGTTTTTAATTGACGATAAAGATAATGATAATGATTATGAGCTTTTCTTTAATCGATATATGGTCGAAGTTTTTGAATTTAAACAATTTGAGGATGGAAAGAGAAAAAACTCTAATCCTCTTCTAATTATCGATTACTATCAAAATTTTCTAAACTGAAATTTTTATCACAACTCAAACAATTCCCCATTAAAAAAAAAACCAACGATATATATATGTATAGATCTTCAATTTTCTATGCGGAAAATCTTATTACCCCTTCATAACAGATAATAAATCGTATCCGTTTGAAATATAACATAAAATACAAGTGCTGCAAAGGGACGATAATGGTATTTTCAGTAAGACAAATGTGTCTTGAGCCTGGATGAACGAACATTAAAAAAAAAAGCTACAGTGGTAATAGTACAAATTTCGTATTGAAACAATGCAAAATTTCACATACTGAAATTTATGTAAAATTCAATTATAACTGCTAATGATTAAATTTCTATATAAATGCGGCAACTCCTGTTTATAGTTAATAAAATTTTATAACGACTAATTATTTTTTTGAAGCTTATCTCTCACTGGCGTTGTTGGAAATAAAAATGTTGCCATGAATTTTTCAATATTATTGACAAATGTGAGATGGTTGCTTATTTAATTTCAAGAAGATCACATTGCTGACAATTGAAAATACATAAGTACTAATAAAACATAACCAATAACAGGTGACCACATCCCAATAATCTTGGGAAAAAATGAATTCCCGAGACGCTTCTAAAACCAACCGTTTTGCAGGGTTGGAAATTTATTTTAAGTAAATTGTCAAAATGTAGCACTGTCAGTAACGTGGTCTCTTAGGAATGAAATTGACTATCAACAGAAAATTTCAAACTAACTCCCAATTAGAATAACATTTTTTTATTATTATTATTTTATAGGAGACGTTCGTTTTATCATTAAAAGCATTATTAGACGTGATGCAGTGAAATTATGCAGATATAACGATAGTGCCCTAGCATTGCAATTTATCATCACTTTCTCGCATGAATTGCACCTGCGTTATTGCTTACGTGACATTCTATAAATGAACTCATTTAAATGTTGTAAATGGCAACGAATTAGAGTCTGTAAATTACGTTAGAGATGTTCCCATCAAAATTCGTTAAATTACAAATAAACTTATAACGTAGAAAAAAAACACTATTAATTTCCATAGAAATAGAAATTTTTCTAGTATTGTAGGAAATATAGATTCAAATTAGGAAATTTATGGCTTTTTTTCTCTAACTATAGAAAAATTGCCCCCAACGGAAAGAATTTGTAGCCATATAATATATCAACATCAATTTTATTCGCACATTTTATTTAACAAAGAATTTCGTAAAATTTTAAACAGTTATACTGTAACTTATTTTTTCTTTTCAAATATATTTCCCCAAACGAACAAACAAACAACAAAAAAAAACGCATCATTGTAATCTATTTTGAAATTCACTACACGTATATGTCGGATATATTTTAAATAAATTCCTAAAGGCTTTCCTTCCATCCATCCTATAACATTATTTGTATGGGTTATATATAACAGATCAGTTGACTGACTGAAGCTTCGCTTCTCTTACAATTCTATCATTTTTCTAAATTCACTAGACATTATTTTCGATAGATAATATGTATTGCAATGATTTGAAACTATCGCGCAAGAATATTAAATCATTCGCTATACGAAATTGTCGAGTGACAGTGCTTTTTAAATTACGACAATCAACGTGAAGTATATCGTTGTCGTTTAAGTAATAGCAAAACGTACAATTTATCTTTTGAGCAAGTTGGAGAAATTACCGTAAATGGACTTTTCACGACTATTCAGTTAAAAGAGCCTCCTTATAAAAGACTCTTCAACATATCACACAAATCCATCTTTTGAATCCAACCGAGCCAATTCAATCAGTCGACAATCACTAGAGAGAGTCAATAGTTACCATAATATCACCCTTATTATATACACCCGATAATAATAATAATAATATAATTACCGTGAAGAGCTTTCAAGTAAGCTTTCCCGGCGTTGATCATCTGTCTGGCTCCCGGATTAAATTTATCCAGGATATTCTGCAACAAAACCACAAATACACACAATATCAGTAATGTTGTTTTTATTATTTATATCAAGAAAAAAAAATGTTTTGGCAACTTTTAAAACATACCAATTTTTATCGGTATACTACAAATAAATATCAATATTGTTTTGTATAGAAAGTTTAGTTATATTTTATGAAAGTTGGTAGACAACATGTCGGCATAATTGCGTTCTGACGCCACTATACTACCCTCAAAACAAAACACTGGAAAAAAATAAATAAAAATAACACTCGCTACTACCCTCTGTTTCTGTTCTCTGTTCTATAGAAGATGATCTTTATAAATTGGATAATTAAGTTGAAATTGTAATTAAAATAATAGAAGACGAAAAAAGTGTAATTAATTTATTTCGAGAACATTAGAATAATTATAGATTCAACAACTACAAAAAAAATTGTTTAGTTTTGAGAATGGTATGGTGGATCACTTAGAAAAGTGAGCCCAAATTACAGGCTCTCACTCAGCTGATTAAATAAGAAAATTGCAAGAAACCATATCCAAGAATAAAGGCAAGGCATCTGATAGTTGTAGTGCGCTATTTCTCCGACCAACACACCTTGTCACAAAGTTTTAGTTGCGATGACTGTTATTTGAAAAGGGAATAATGTCGCATTTTTTGGATACCTATCCTGTTCTCGCGATCTTGTTCCCAGCGACTTCTGTTTCTTTCCCTGGCTCAAGGAGCAGTTCAGATGAGATATTATTGAGGTGATAGCCGCTTTACAAGCATTTCGGGAGAGTTAAGTCCAACATTCACTTTTCAAGAAATTCATGTCTTAGGAGCAATAATCATGCATTATCCTTCTTTTTGAAACACCTCTCGTATAGAGTCACGTGCGGCTTGATAACCCACCACAAATGTGGGTTAAATGCAAATTTCTATTGTATTATACGTAATTAAGATTAAATTTAACAAAACACTTTATTATAACAGCTAGATTTGGTGTTGTATTGTGATTATTCTTATATCAAATTAATTTAATAATAAATTGTTTGTTGTTTCGTTGGGATTAGTTGCAATATTACAGTTGATAAACGATGACAATGGCAATAAACTGGAAATCCATCATTGTCATAAAGACCAACCGTTTTTCTTACTGTAATAATAAAATACTAAAAAAAAAAAATGCTATCAGTATGTATAAAAAAGGACTTTATTTAATGTAGCAAAAAATCTGGAAGAATCAACGATAAAAAAAAGATTACTGTCCTTATTTACAACATGTTATGTAAAATATGTTGATAGGATTTTATTAGTCTGTATCAGGAATTGAATCGTTGTTGCAGGAAATTTAATCCATAATAGAGTAGTATCTTTGGTTGCCTAAATAAACCAAAAAAAAATACATATATCAAACAAACCAATGGTTTTGTATAGTAATTTGAAAATAAAATATTGAATAGTTTCATTTGTATTTTATTTTATTCATATGCGAATAATATTTGCATTTATTAATAACGCGATTCCGATGACTATTTTTATTTTTTTAAATTTTTGTTGTACTCTGTTATTAATTTAAAAAACAATAGCTATTGTGAAATTGATCGAACCTTTCACTTTATTCTGATTTAAATTTATTTTGAAAAAAATTGAATTGACTCTAATTTTTTGTACCTAGTTGTAATAATAATAATAATAATAATAATAATAATAATAATAATAGTGGGTTTTGACTCAAAGGAATTCTTACAACTCAAAAACATTATACGTGAATGCAAAATAATTGAATGGTAGAAAATTCAGCATTCCTCAGTCGTTCACCAAAGAGTATGTGGTTGAATGAAAAGTTCAAAAGAACATTCACTTTATAATATTATATAATACTTGTAGGTATTTTACACTTATTGCAAAGTATAATCGATTTTTTTATGTGTGTATTTTTATTATTATTATTATTATTATTATTATTATTAGTGAAGCGGTTTGACACAATTCCAGAAGTGAAATTTTCCAATTTTTATAACAAGTCTCAATAAGAATAGAAATAAAAAATTGGTGGGGCAATTTAGTGCGGTCTAGTAAGATAGAAGGATTCAAAATTGAATAATTTCCAACAACAAAAATAATTTTAGTAGCGGACACCTATAAGGTGTCCCCGCCCAATAGAGATTTTCGCTCGAGGAAGATATTTCTGAAACTGTACGTTGTCATGTATAAAATAGGAATCTCTTACAGGCACTTTATATCTCAGAATATTGGCATTTTCAATTTTCTTTATTTTAAACCGTACGGCAAGGTTAGGCGCGGATAATTCCAGTTAAGTGCTGAGAAAACTGGAAATTTTAGTAGATATTTTGATAATAGGAGATTATGATGATCGAATAAACTCTAATTGGAAATAATGAAATACGGTGAGATACGAGCAATATTTTTCAATATAGTAAAATTGGTGGATGCGCCGCCGACTAATTTTATCGCCACAAACATGAATGGAAAATCTTTTACTAACAGATATTAGAAAGAAATATAGAATTATTTTTAATTTATTGGAAAACAATTTCCATTAGAAAAAGTGTCCATTCAAGAGTGGAAAATTTCTTAACAAAATAATAGGTGGTGGGATGAGTATTGTACCGGCGTTCTTTGAACAGAAGAATCACCAATGCATCTTTCGCTTCATGAAATTTACTCATAAGACTCTAAGGAAATTAGAGAGTGTCCGGTCATTGAGGGAGGGAAAAATTCTAGAACGAACAGAATCGCGATCGATTCAATATTCGAACAATCATTATCGTCAAAAAACTGTTAATATGTTGTAAAGTCCATGTTATGTAATATTGATAGAGATATTACCAAAGATATTTATTGACTCGATAATCAGAAATACTTGAACCAATGGGATGGACAACTAAAAATTTTTTTTTATCGTTACAAAAAACATTAAGTGTTTTCCTATAACGCAATAAATAGTTTGTGGTATGTTTGACAAAATTCTTCGAATATATTGTAATTATTTTCGAAAATTTATAGTCAAATTATTAGAGCAGAAGTGTACGCTTAACAACTGTCGGACATTTTTTTTAATTGACAAAACAATAAGCTCTCCAAACCAGTGGCGTATAGCTATCAAAATTGTCAACTAAAATTGATAAAAACTAGAACAATTATAGAAATATCTAAGTTTTACAATTTTTCCAATCAATTTAGGATAACGGAAGAGCAAATTTTGAAAAAAATTTGCACTCAATCACTATTGACTTTAATAAACTTGATCGTAATTCAATTATTCGCGTGATAATTCTGAACAGATGGAACAGATCTACGCACATCCATCAATACAAATGTGTCTTCAATTAATGATTAATCAACGAACGGAGAACTAGAACCATAAGATTAGATCCGGAAAATAGCTATTTTATTAACTGAAATGGGCATGGGTTCAAGCTACGCCACTGGTACAACTTAAATATTTACCTGGAAGTTAATAAAATTTCATAGTTACGACAAAAATTATTTCTAGGAATAATAATTAATTATAATATCAACAAACATCTGTTATTGTCTGGTATTGGAATAACAAACAATTTTAATAAATATTTCCATAATGATAAAGAGAGGTCATTTTTATATTTATTTACACTTGGTCACTTTTCTGTTTAAGTATTCCAAGGAAACTTGAAATTATTTCAATAATTATAGCGCGATATTTTCTTCAAGTATTTATCTTTTAGCAATTTCCAATAAATGTAAAGAAAAACTTGCGAAATTACTTATATAATCGTACGAACTTGTTGGTAAATTGCATGACCTATCAACCTTTATTAATAATTGTGTAATAATAAATTTTAATCAAGAATTTATAATAATAATTAACAAAAAAAAAAGAAGAATAATCGTTAATTAGTATTTTATGGTGGAAAAAAGAACATCCCATTCGATTGCATCTGTTTCATTTATTTTTTCAAAACATATGTGTTGATAATTGATGTTGTTGTTGTTATTAATACAACATACGAGTATTTGGCTTTTGTGGGGCGAACAATTGCGAAAAATACAGACACAACACCTATATATAGTTATTAAATATTATGTAAGTAATTTTAAGTTATATATAGCAATTTGTTTGGAAATTATATAGCCAAGTTATAATATGGAATCATCACCATTATAATAATAATAATGATGATGATGATAAAAGTTGGAATTGTTTAAATGATAAAGTGATCGTAACTTTTTGTAATTAATGTAGCCATTATCACAATAAATATGCCGTATTTTTACTTCCGTTTTCATTTTATATATTTATACATAATATTACGATTATTATACAGCCGGCAAAATGTTGAGAATAAGCTACTCGTCCGCAATTTTCATATAACGGGGGCAAAAAAAAATTAAATTTGTCAAATTTTCAAATTAGATTTGCGGAAAAAAAGTTATTGTGATTAGAGAGTAGTTTTATTCAAATAATTATCGAGTCACGTCGCTCTATTGTAAATTTGTTTTTATATTACCATTCCTATTACAATCATGAAAGTACAATTATCTGCAATATGAGTTGTTGGGGGAGACTTTTTTATTCGAAATACAAATTAGATCTTGAACATTTTTAATATTTTCTAATTCAGCGCCTGTCAAAGAATTGAAGGATGTTGAGCCTAATAAGAATTCGCTCCAAAAACTGAGACCAATGAGAAAATTTCTCCAAGATAGTTGGGTTGATATTTTTATGTACCCCAATGTCACCTTACACCCTTCGGGTCACCGGTTTCAACCGCGGCTCTGTGTATTGAAAGAGACTTAGTATATCCCCGAAATCCCCATCCACGAAGGGTGTACAACTCGTAAATAAGGCAGACATTTTCCTTGGAAATATTAGGCTCAGCATCTGTTTTGTTGACACTACCATTCATGATTAGGTTTTTTTTTACTACAATTAAGGTGGAAATTTGAATAATTATTCAGCAAATTATAGAAATTTTGTGAAACGTTGGGTAATTAGAAAATCCGAATAAATAAATTTGAAAGTTGATCGAAATTTTTTAACAATAAAATTATAATATAGCTGGCAAATGTGGTATTTTGACCATTTTCCGGTTTCTCTACAATTAAAAAGTTTTCAATAATTCCCAATAATACCAAATTATGAATATGTAAATATGGTGAAGAAGAGAAACTTTGGTAAATAAAAAAAATATAGGACAGTACTGGATGGGATCATCTCTAACCTAATATTCAATAGGAAAATTCCTAGCATCCCATCGCTAGACACTTCTCAATACCCCAAATTGTCCTTTAAATAGATTCCATGGGGCAAAGTATCTATTGAGCTGATCCTCTATTGGACGGACGCGGACACAATACTTATTCCGACACTTCTTGTCTAAAAAAACTACTATGGGACTAGCATAGGCTAGGGTTTGAGCAAAAGCTATGTAGAACTTTGACCCAAACTCGCAAACCATCGTTGGCCCAGCCTTGTTTGGTTGCTAAGCCTGGGCCAGTCTCGACAGCTAAGGCAGGCTAGCCAATACTCCCTCAAGAAATTTCCTTCACTCTCTTATATGTAAACCATGATGCGAAAAGTTTATTGCTGGTCTCTCTCTTGATGTATTTCACCCCCTATTTTTAATTCAAAAAAATCCCCCTTCTTCGACGGACACTTCTAAATACGCTTAGCCTCACCACCGACACTTATTGTTTCTAATAATTGGCCGCTTTAGAGAGGTCTTACTGTAATAATTTTTGCTTTATTCAATAAAGATCAAAATTGAATAGGAAACTTTGCTAAAAGCTTCACAGTAAACTGAACAAAATGGTGACAATACAGCGAGAAAATTGGATTCAACGGATAACAATTCAATTAAAAATTTATTCACAGATGTATAGTTCATTGCAATTTCCGTTTGTTCAACAAAAAAAAAATCACCAACTTACTTGAATCATATATAATCGTTATTGAATAAAATTAAATATGGAATAAGCGTAATTAAATTAAATTAAATCGAATTAATTTCATAAAACGACCATCATTGGAGCGTTTATTCTAAATAAAAGTCAAGGTCTTGTTATCCTGACAAGTTTCATTAATTTTGTTATAAATTATAGTCTCAACTAATTAACTCTTCGGACTATAAATTTTCAACGTACATGATTTTAACATTATTTCGGATTTTTTATTATAATTTTATTATTTTATTATCTTATTTTATTTTATTATTAGAGGAGAAAATCTAGGTTTTCTTTTTCTTCCGTATTGGAAAAAACCGGCTAATATAATTGAAAATTTGTCAATTTCAAAATCTGGAAATTACTTATTAAAACGACATTTCAGATGAAAAATTGGACTACACCGTCAAGGATATCACTTCGATAATTATACAGGTATATGTGAAATTTCGTAATATTTTTACATCTTAAAAGATCGAAGGATAGAAAAATAAATAGTCATTCAACTATTAATTATTTTAAATAGAGTCTCCTTTCAAATATTTGTTAATATTTAATTAGTACAAAGTAAAAGGCTTGATTATTGTTGGATTGACAACTGAAATTTTTCTTAAATATTTGTAAAAGGTTAACCGGTGATAACAATAATTTTGAATTATTGGCTTGAATCGAGAATTAAATTCAAGGATTTTATTGATGTCCAACTATCACAGATAATTAATCGAAGGACCCTCCAAAGCTCGAATATTGCAGAATTTATAGAATTTCTAAGTTTCGATATAACGACGGCTTATCAGTTTGTTTTTTTAATAAAGAAATTTATAGAGAAAAATAATAAATTTCAATCAAAAAAAGTTTATATTTTAATAGAAAAGTAAGTTTAACTCTAAACTAGGAAGTTGAAAGATAAGAAAACTGTCTTCAACGATATAGTTTTAAAATCCAATGGAAACTATTAAAGTCGTTGCCAATTTTTGTTGAGTGTTGCAACTTTGTTTGTGGAAAGCATCGAGAATTGTTATAAGCGATGAAGTATGAATAAAGTTAATTTTATATTAGAACATCACGAAATACACAAGGCAATTCTAAGGTTGGTGCTGATGAAATTGCCGAACGAAATATGGTATCAAAAAAACCAAAACAGCAAATTGTAAAACAAAAATTAACTACAAAAATATTACCATTCTTTGTATCAATAAATTCGCGGAATTTAATGACAACGCTCGACCACATTTCGCGTGATTAATGAATGAAGTTTCGCCGCAACCACCATACTCGCCAGACTTCTCTCCAACGGATTTCCACAAGTTTAGTCCTTATTCCAATCGGCGAATACACCAACCTGAAATTGTTTGATTGTTTGTCCTTTGAAGCAGATTTGTCAGAATTTTCCATAAAAATTCCATTTTACTCTCGTATTAAATCACGAATTTTCTGACAGTTTTTCTTATGTTTTTTGTCTGATCTTAATTAGAAAATTTTCCCGTTATAAATATTTAATTGAAATTTTTTATGTTTTGCTTGCTCTGTTAAATAATTCCATTACGATTCTTTTCTCTGTTCAGTAATTATTATTTTTATAAAAAGTTGGACAAATTGCTAGCAATATTTTTGATTTTTAAATTAAATTTTTGATACGCTTCAAGAAAATCTCTCATCAGTTCTACTCAACTTTTAATATTTCCAATTTGAAAAAAAAAAGTGATGAAATGGAAATTACTTAACACCATTGGAATGTTTAAGAAATAATTGGGAACTCGTGAGAAAATCGGTTCATAATTAAGACAATCTCCAACTACTCGATTTGTCACTATATAAAGTCGTCCAAAGCGACCAAAAATTCAAAAGTCATTTGGCAATGCGCATGGGGCATTTTGTTCATCGACTATCTTGGGAAAAGTGAAGTTATCAATAGCCAATATTACGTGACATTATTGGATTGATTTAGTGAAGAAATCAAGACAAAAAAAAATACAAGACTAATGCCCCGTGTCACCAGTCGATATAAACGAAGGTTAAATAGAATGAATTTCGCTTTGAATTGCCCCCATCCACCATACTCTTCAGATCTGGCCCGCAGCGACTACTAACTTCGCAGATCTAGCCAAATTGAAGCAGTTATTACCAAAACTATTTTGAGGGTGAAGAAAAGTAATTATTTGTCTTATTTGTAAGTTGAACAAGACTTATTGGGTATATATGCTGTGTTACTTTGATGTAAGCTTTTGCAACAAATTTCGGATATTTTCTTCATTGAATATTTTTTTTATTATCTTGGAAATTGAATTTTCAAAGTTCTGGGCAACTCTATATTAGTTATTTTAATTTTTGACGAAATTTTTCAATACGATTTTCATCACTTTTCATTTGGACGGTACTTAATTAGAAAATACAGAAAATATTTGAAATTTAAATTAAAATTTGGATGAAAGGCTGAATTCATAAATATAAACCAATCCTTTGATACAACAAAGTATATTACAAATAATTAAAATTTTCGATTGCAATAATTCTAAAATTACTCGAAACTCGAATATAGTTTGAATTAAACTGTACTGTTCTAAAATAATTGTGTACATACTATTTGGAAATTGAATGGAACAAAACAATTGAGAATCTCAACAGCTCTCAATATTGAAATTCATTTGTTTTATCTCAAAAAAAAAATCGAATAAAAATAATAAATAAACATAAAATAACGTAACTATTTGAATTTCACACTAGAATTATTGTCAGAATCACAATTAGCTAGTACCTCTAAATCTTTATTGCTTTAAAAAAAAACTTTAACGTTCAAGTTTATTGAAATTCCGCTATATAACTTTATTATAAAGTTTTTCTTCGAAATATAACAGAAAAAAAAGCACGTAGATTAAGCTCAAGAATAATTATTATTATTTGGACAGCGCCAAAATGTTTGTGGTCGAAATTTAATATAAAAAGAGATTTTAAAATTTATATTGACTGAAATTTTACAATTTCCTTACACATTTGGAAATTTATGGGAAATTCAACTTCATATGGGAATATTAAAATTTTGTCGTGTTTTTTTCTCGTTGTATATAGAAGTTGTATAGTTTTTTCTCTTCTATTTTTTTCGAGACACTGCAATTTGTATTCATGTCAACATCGACATATCCATTGAATTGGAAACTATCCGATTTCTACCTTTTTTCTCCACTCTTCACTATTTGGTTATTATTTTTTCCTTGAATTTAACAATTGAATAAATATTTTCCTCATTATAATAATAATAATAATAATGGAAATATGGTTTATCGTTGTATGTTAATCTGGGTTGATGTAGGTCGTTTATAAATAAATTTCATAGATAATGTTGGTCAAAAGAACACACCTTTTCCTGCGAAGAGGTGGCGAACAAACAACGCGCATTGTGGTCGTATAATTGACATACATCTTGACGAAAGAGAAATCTCCAATGAAATAGAATTTTTTTTATAAATGAATTGATGAAATCGTATAAATTTCGATTAATAATATTAAAATATCCCGAATAAGTTTCAATAAATAAATAAATAAATAGTGTGGTAAATTTATATTATTAACAACTTCAATAATGATACAAGGTGATCCAGTCTATTTAATGAAAATATAGGTGTATATCAAAGCCAAATAAGGCGTAAATAATAAGACAGCGGACGTTTTGAAATAAATCTTGATTTAATATAACAACAACGACGACGACGACGACGACAAAAAAGTTGAGGAAACTTCAAGATTCTCTTTTTTTAGGTCGCATCTTATATAAAGAGGAAAAAAATTGGAAGTTTTGTGCTTTAATGCGGCTTGAATTACATAAGCTCATGTTTCATAATCAAAAATTAATTGCATTAAGTGAAGAAGCCGTAGAAAATTCAACTGAAATTATAATAACTGGAAAGCTTCCTATTCGATGATAGAAGGACAAAAAACAAAACGGTTGAAGGTTATCGTTCAATTTCGCACATCGTCTTTAACGAGATTAGGAAGAGTTTATTGTATTTTTTTTATTTCAATGGAAAGTATTTGGCAGCTATTATATAAAAGTATCAGTTTGAATAAAGACGACGACTTTTTTTCTCCGACATATCAATGATGATTGAACGTGACAAGAATGTTGAATTTATTTTAAACGAATGCTGAGAAAAGAAACAACTGAGAGAATTATTTATACAGTAGACCCTTGTTTTACGCGGTAGTTACGTTCCGCTGAAGTGCCGCGTGAAGCAAAACCGCTTATATAAGGTTTAGGTAGAAAAGACACCTCAAAAACTAGAAAAAACCATTGGGTTCAAAGAGGCTTGCAATTTATTCATTTTGCTACAAAAAAATGACTCGGTTTGGACTTTCTACCGTATAAAACGGTAATGAAACAGCAATTGAAGCCAGCTAATCATCGTATTCGTCGTGAATTCTCCTATTCGGCACTCGAAATGTTGAGATCCGACAACGAATTTCATCGCAAAAATCATCTGCTCCGATAAACCTCATTTTTGGCTTAATGGTTTTCTCAATCAACAAAATTATCATCGGTCAGGAACGCACATCATTGCATGTTTCTTCAACAAACAAGTATGCGAGACAAATACGGTGAATCGTATATGTTTTGCGTGAAACGAGAGTATCCTGTACATCGAAAAGAACTATTCGGTTTCATAATAACTTAAAGTTAAATTGCAATTATTATTCTCATTCAAATCCAACTTTCTAAAATGATCGTTCTTATTACCAATATTTATTAAATTTATACGATGTGCCCGAAGTGAAACTTTCTTAATTTCGCTATCGTTAAAACTTTTTCGTTTTTTGTTTAAAAAAAAAAGAGAATCTATATATATAGGACGATAATTGTTACGAATTCGGTTGTCTTTAATAATGATTGATGGCCCTTTTTTCAAGCGCTATTCAGATTCAAAAGTTGTTTGAAAATATCAGTTCTAGTTTTCAAATTGTGTGGCATACATTTGATTATTCCATGTCGTTGATTAAATAAAAATTGATTGATGTTAGTTTGACCGTATCTCATTGTCAGATATTATAGTTTAGTGAACCTTAAGATTCTATATATGGAATTTAATTTATTCCAAACAATATC
>JAZBGX010001214.1:0-10840 GCA_037414775.1 Zonitis immaculata
AGCTAACTCTCATTTCAAATTAACGTTTTTGAATCACCAATTCCTAAAACATTAAAAGAAAATACATCCAATCCTTAATGAATTCGATATTTAAAATGCCGTAGTAATGCTTACACTCCATATTCTACCATCCTTTTCGATAACACACAGATGTACGTAAATTGTAATTCCTTTAACAAATAAATAAAAAGGAAATTATATATAATATTGTATGCATTCATTCCAAATCAATCTTCCATGAGTTGTTAATTTTTTGACATGTAATTATTCAATATTTTAAAGTGATTACCTTACTCCCATGGAGAATAGATCTGTTCTTCATGCTTGCTCCAATCCATTTTACTGAGCAGTACCAAACAGTATGTGGAAAATTTGATATAGTATTATGTGAACCAATTTTCAGTTCAAATTGAATGCCGAACGATTGCATGAGATGGCACTTTGAAACAATGTCCAGAGTTCAGAGACACAGTCTGCTGTGTCTAAAACAACGATTATTGTATAGTAGAGACCTCTACAATTATCTACTGTGGTTTCCAGTGTTGTTATAAAACTTACGTTTATACTACTATCGTATTTTTTCAAATGAGCTCGACAAAGATAAAAGTATTGTTTTTATTTAATAGTAGTTCAGCATCTAGTTAACTTTGCCGGTTGCCGCCATTTAGAAATTGTTATTAACCTCAAAAACAAATGTTTTCATGTTGTTAATTTTTCCAAATTAAATTATGAGTTTTTTAAAATTTTTATCGACAATATCTTGTATATTTTTGGTAATTAACGGCATTGTTTCATTTAAATTGAATGTACCACGTATCCTCTTACCAATATTTGAAGATGTTGATGCAAAGTTTATATTGGAAGACGTCGAGGGGGGTTGTTTTCGATGGTAGATTTTTCGATAATTTTCTATATGAAGTTTTAATTTTGATGAATTTTTAGGAGTACACCGAATATGGATCTTATAACATTAGATCCAATCAATGCTAATGAGCTATTAGATTGTTCAACGAAAGTTGTTGTAACGGCATCAACGAAAGTATTTAAAAAATCCAAAGGCGTTATTGTAGCGGAAGATGCTATAAATAAAGGCTTAATTTTAAAATGTGACGTTATTGTTGATGTTGTTAGTTTTTTGTCAATAACAACAACGACTAGAGAATTGTATATTGACGATGTACCAGAAGTATTTCAAATTAATGCTTATGATCAACAAGGTAATGAATTTTCAACATTAGAAGGTATTGAATTTGATTGGATTATTACTTCAATATTACCAAAGAAACCTAAAAGTCCTGGTGGTGTAGTAGTTAGATATTTACCATTTAGTAATTCACCATATGAAGCACCACCTGGTATTGATGAATTGGAAAGTCAAAATAGAAAAGGTTCTATTATATTATTACAAGGTTTGGAAACCGGTGTAGCAAAGGTAAATACATTATTATCATCATTATTTAAAGTTGTATATATATATATATATATATAAATTGAATTTAATTCAAGATTTCGGTTAAAATGCATTATCCAGAGTATGCGAATATTAAAGAATTCACAGTTCAATTAGTTGTTATGGCCAATATTATTCTATTACCACGCGATGCTTATGTGATGCCTGGTGATGTTGTCGAATTCGCTACGTATATTGTAAGTTATCACAATCATTTTTATTACGTTTAATTTGGAAATGGTTGTAGGTGAAAAATGGTCATTTGAATAAAATCAGCTTGAAAGATTATAAATATTATTTGAAACCCGACGATACTACGATAATACAAATTGATAAAAGTAAAACTGAAATGTCAGCCGTAAAAGCTGGTTTTAGTAAATTGTCGTTGAAAAATGAAAATGAAGAATTAAATAATGAAGTTATACATTTACCATTTGCAAATATTTATATTGTCAAACCAGCTTATATGTTATTAACAATTTCACCGAATAAAAATTGGGCTGTATTAGTTGGTGATCAATATGATATAATGGCTGAATTGTATTCAAGTAATAATGAAAAAATCCATATTGGATCATCAACGAAAATTCAAATAAATATTGAGGAAGGTTTTCTTGTACAACATCGAAGTAAAAATGGTAGTTGGTTATGTGGTGTTGGATTGGAAGAGAAGAAAATTGCAATACAAGCTAATTTAGAACATATTAAACATCCGAAATTGGGCAAATATGTTGTTAGTAATATTCAAGCAACAGCTGAATTGTTTATTTTTCCACGAATTGAAGTTGAACCGATTTTAGTCGTATTACCATGGGATCATGTCTCTAAACCAAAGTAGAATTTTTATTTATTGAAAGATTATCGTTCAATTTGATTATATCGATTTATTTTTAAGGTATTACATTGATTTAACAGCAAAAGGTGGTGATGGTCGTTTTTTGTGGTCATCATCGAATACAACAGTTGGTTTAGTATCGACTATTGGTCAAGTACGTACATTAAGAGATGGTGAATTTGAAGTGTTTGCATCGATGTTACGTAATCATCACAATCGAGAAGGTTCGAAATTTATATTGATACAGCCAAATCGTTTAGAAATATATGAATATAATATGGAAGCAGCAGTTAATGAACCAATTATGATACGTGTCGCTTTATACGGTGATAGATATGATAGAAAAATTGATAATATCACTAATATACCATTTACATATTGTCATGAATTACCATTTCAAATTAAATTAACAAATAGTCGTTTTTATGTTTATGGTATTAATAAAGTAACAGAAGATGGTGTATCATGTGCTACTATAGCAATAGTTGGTCGTGAAGTTGGTATATGTCGAGTAACTGTTAATTATGAAATTGATGAATTAATAATGGAAGATTCAGTTACTATAAATACTTATGATCCATTAATAATGTCACAACCGAACGGTGATATCGTCTTATCAATGGGTAGTTCAATTAATTTATTATATGAAGGTGGACCAAGACCATTACTTGGACGTAATGTACGATTTGAACGTAATGTAACAATCATTCCTAAAGTAAAACCGAAATCATCATCAATTGAAATCAATGATTTAACTGAATTTTATAAATTAACTAATGATAAAATGGTTGTATCAGTTGTGTGTCGTAAATTGGGTGAAGCAAATGTTGAAATGCGAATTACAAATGTACCAACAATTGTATCGAATATGAAACAGAAATCGGCAATTGTATTAACAAAAATTTATTGTAATCCACCAAAACGGATACGTGTCCATCCGATATTGAAATTAACAAATAAAAAATTATGTCCACTCGATTCAGCATCGGATAGTATTGTAATACCAATTGATACGAATGTAACATTGAATGTACGTATTTATGATGATAAAGGACGTGAATTTAAAAATGCTTCAACATTTGTATTAGATTGGGATGCATCAATTGTTGATCGTATCGATTTTTATAGTTTGAATCGTATTTATACAAGAGTTATATTGATTGATGATGTATTACCAATTGCTAATGGTAGTGAACAAATAATTCATGCTAAACCAGAAAATGGTTTGATTACAATACGTACGAAAATTAAATCGTATGAAAAGAAATCGAATTGGTTGAAATTTATGGGTGATTATGATGATATAGCGCCAAATATTGAAACAAATGTTGATTTATTATTAATGAATACAACATCAATTGAACGTGATAAAATTGTTATATTCAATCAACCAAATGTTAGACGTACAATATCTGTTATGTGCGGTTCGGGTCATTTAGATTTGAAATTATCAAAAAATGATATTGCTCTAGTTGAATATGATCAGAAGAATCGCGAAATTGAAATAATACCATTACAATCTGGTGAATTGTTTGTTGAATTAAGTGATGTATGTTTATCATCGAAACCGAAAGTAATACAAGTACAAATAGTTACTGTTGGTTATATAAAAGTGGAGATGTTTGAAAAAGTCGAAATTAATCGTTGTATTGAATGTATTGTTAAATTATATGATGCTAATAATAATTTATTAGAAATTGAAGATCTCGAAAATATCAATATCAATTATCATTTGAATAAACCAATTGTAAAAGCTGAAATCGATAAAAAATTGAAGAAATTACCAAGAAATGAAATACATTATATTATAACTGGTGTTGAAGTCGGTTATAGTGAATTAGTATTTATTTATCAAGATAAAGGACGTGAAATAATAAGTCCAACTATACATTTACAAGTATTCGAACAATTACGTGTCTATCCGAGGAATGCAACAATATTAGTTGGATCATTAATACAATTGTCATTCAAAGGTGGTCCATATCCTGATTGTCCCATAGAATTCGAACATAATGAAAAAACTGTTGATATTAGAACACTAGATGGTGTGATTATTGGTAAAAATCTCGGTTCAACACCAATTGCAGTACGAGCTGTTGGCTATCATCCGGTAACAAATGCAAAAACAATTTTCAGTGAAGATAAAATCGAAGTTAAAGTTATTAAATTGAATGGTATCCGTTTAATAGCACCATTAACAAAATTACGTGTCGGTACAACTGTACCAGTTTGGGTTAGTGGTATACAACAAGATATAACACCAATTATATTAGGTAGTTTCAATGATACATATCAAGTGAATTTTGATTGGGGTATTGAACAGAATAATGTTGCCGTTATTCATGATTTATTCAATCCATTAGGTATAATTTATATAAATCGTGATCGTGTATCGATGCGTTTAACTGGTGTCAATATGGGTACAACACGTTTAACTGTTAATTTAACAATAACGGAAACTGTAAAAGGTAAATTGAAAAAATTATTCTTTACGGCAATGCAAGATTTCGAAGTGGTCGATCATTTCTATATGATGGAACCGGGTAATATACCGGAAAATGTCATTTATATGGCACCACATTCGAAATTGAAAATTAAAACGAATTTCGATGACAGTCATTTATTAACTTATAGGTAAATTATTATCGATCAATATTTTATTAATTTTTTAATTGATTTGTTTTGTTTTTTTTCTGTAGTGTAGTCCAAGAACCTATTAAGGCAGGTTCAACTAATGATAAAATAGCTAGTGAAATATTGATTGCTAAACCAACTGGTGATCTAATATCAACAGGTCGTATTGGTTATAGTTTATTTATTATAACAGCTAAAGATCAACAAGGATGGAAACGTACAATAACTTATGCCGTCCATGTTAGACCAATGAAATATATGTTGATGATATTAGATACTAAATGGAATATAGATCCTAAACAATCATTAAATATAATACCAGTTGGTAGTGAATTTTTTATAATACCAAAATATTATGATGATTTAGGTAATGAATTTCATGCCGTACCAATGATGACCGATATACGTGGTAATCGGCATGATTTAATGAATTTTCAAGTTTTCAAAGTGAATAGTACAATTAAAATTGGTATTAAAAAATCGGGAATTACTATAATCAAAACATGGGCTAGTAATGATATAAATATAGTTGATTATATTCGTATACCTACCGAGGATATTATAACACCAACTGTGGTAAGATTTACAAAATCTCCAAATAATTTTTAGAAAAAAATCAAATAACTATATTATAAAAAATTACGTTTTAGAATCATATGGTATCTGGTGATGTAATATGTTTATGGACTCCTGTTGTTAATAAAAAAAATGCAAAAGAACCATGGTCATCGAGTAGTCCGGATTTAGTAGCAATCGAAAATATAAATATAGGTATTGCTAAAGGTGATAGAGATGGTTGTGTTTATTTAACACATCCATTACATCCAGTCGTACCAATACATTTACAAATACTACCTATTGCAACAATTTTATTATTACCACCATCTAATATGGTCGTTACTAATGGTCCAATAGGTCAAGATTTTAAAATACCGTTAGTAATAAAAAGTGATAAATGTCCTGTTGATAAAAAATCGAATATTGTAAGTATTTTATTGGAATTTTCAATTAATTTATAAATAATTGTTATTTAATAATAGATACAACCATTACGATGTAATAAAAATACGCTCAAAACAATTGACATACCAATACCATACAATTGTTATGTTAATTTTACAAATACAACAATTAAAGTAAAAGCGGCTGATGTATTGAAATTTAAAAATGAACTTATGTTTGATACTGGACAATATGCATGTAGAATTGTTATAGAAGAACTTAAAAATATATCAATATTAGCAACAGCTATAACGAATTTATCAATATTGGCTAGATCAGAAGATGGTCGAATTGAATCGGAACGTATTATTATACCATTTTTACCAAATGCTGATATACCTGAAACAATTCATATAGGTTCAGATGAAACAGTTGGTGCTTTAGAAATTGTTGGCTTACAACAAGTTCTAAGAGACATTGAAGTAATTATTTCATTCTATTTATTATATTTGAAATATTTAATGATTGATCATTATTGAAGGTTGAACCGGTTGATAGTAGTTTAATTTTTACCGATTCCGGTAAATTTATATCATCAACTCGATTACGTTTCCGTGTCCAAGTACTCGATTACCATTGGAAATTAGCCAAAAAACAAGAATATCTTGGTGTACGTATTAAATCACCAAAAACTCGTCAAATAGTTACGGTAAATAATTATTTATATATAAATATAATAATTGTTCAAATTCGATTATTTTAATGGAATAATTAAATTTTAGGCAACAGTTATGGTAGAAGATGGTGTTGTTTTTGGTAGTTGTAAAGATACAATGGCGTCGCATTTTTTGTACACTTATCGACATGCTGTCGTAATTCTCTTATCAGTTGTGTTCATTTTTATCATAACTTGTTATGGTAAGTAGTTTTTTTTTTGTCTAATTACTATATTGTTTTAATATTATTCCATTTGTGTTATGTTTTTTTAGTTTATTCGCATTATATGCAGCCTGTGGTTAATGTTAATGTTGCTACACCTGGTAAACGTCCTCGACAACATTATTCGTGTGGTACTCGTTGTATGTCACCGAATATAACGCGATTGTCAACATCAGGACAACAACAATCACAAGAACACGGATTATCACAAAGTTGTTCGACTAGAGGTAATTGTTGTTGTCGTATGGGGGGACAATCAACGGCTACATCACCAAATATGAATACATCACCAACTTATGGTGATACTAGTTGTAATGTAACGAGTCCAGAATTGAGAAGAAATCGTAGATTTCTATAAAAAAAAAAAAATTGTTATTGGAAAAAAGACTAAAATAATTGATAAATTTCTGTGTAAATATTGTTTGTGTGTAATTTATTTTTTTCGATTTATTCATGTGCTCCATTGTTGAAATTGTTTTAAATATAAAAATTTCCATATTTCTAATGATGCTTATATTTATATAGTATAAATAATCATATAGGAGGAAACGCATGCGTTGACTCGTACACTCCTGTTCTGAACTATAAAATTAGTTTTCAAATTTTCAATTGGATAAATAGATAAAAACAAGAGAGGATCTAAACAATAATCGTATTTATTACTCGAATTAATCTAACGAGAAATGCATAACGTTATTGTTGTTGTTGTTGTATTCAATTAACATCTAAAAATGGTTATTTCTATCAATATGTTAGAGTGAGATCGAGATATTGAAACAGATCAATATATAGAAAATATACAAGTAATTGTATGAGGGAAATTCACTGCAGGACAAGACGACGACAGTAGAATTTAAAATTGGTAGAAACAAATTGTAAAAATGTTTATCATTAATTATGTGATAATTGCTAATAATTGAATGTTCGATTTTTATTAATAGAATGTGAATATTCTGTGGAAGCTTCTAATCATATGGAGGAAATTTTTCTAAATAGCAGCAGATTTAATTCATATATTTGAAGTAAGAATTTTAATAGAAAATGTATTTTAAAATTGCCTGCCACATTTGGACTTGTTTAGGTAAATCTGTATATATTTTATCCAGTAATCCTCTATTATATTGATAATTTATTTCCAGTTATATTATTGATAACAATAACAAGTCTTTTAAAAGCTGAGTGCCAAAGTAAGTTCAATGTGTAAAAATTTAGAGAATTGTTTTTATAAAACACTATTCTCTACAATTTTCTTCTTTATAGTAGCAGATTGTTTCAATAAATCTGTTACTATTGTTACCATTTATTTCCGTTTATAATTTGTTTGAATCTTTCAAATTGGCGATAATTTCTATTATGGATTTTTTTCTAGCAAGACAAATCTATTGTTATGAATGCGACAGTTGGTCAGATATACGATGCAAAGATCCATTCAATTATACAGCATTACCAAGAGATCAACCACCATTGATGACATGTAATGGATGTTGTGTTAAAATGGTCAGAAATGCTAAATCACGTAAATAACAATAATATTTTCGTTTGCATATATATATATATATTATGACTTGCCATCTAGTAGTGTTTCCTAATAGATATTATTAGATGGCTAGTCAAAGTGATTTTTATATTTAAAAAAATAATTCTAATTGCAGCTTATGAAGTAGTTCGACGTACGTGTACATCCCAATTGCAAATCAATTTATTTATGGTTGATCATGTGTGCATGATGGAAAGTACCGGAACTGGTCATATGTGCTTCTGTGAGGAGGATATGTGTAATGGTGCTGTAGATCGATCAACACAGATTAGCTGTACATTAATTATAATACACGTAGTTATAGCTTCTATGCTCCTACGCCTGTGCATGTATTATTATAGGTAGACAGTGAACAGTAATAGTAGTATTTTTCCAGACATAAAAAACAAGAAAAATTTCAATTATTAAATCAACGTTGCTCCAGTTTTTTCTGTATATTTATGTCGGGAATCGAATTTTCAGATCAATTGTAGTTTTTTTTTTCTTTTTGAAGCACGTTGCATCTTGAATTATGGAATAATTCACAAGAAACAATAATAATGAAGAGATTTTCAGTAGTGCAGCATTAAATCCAAAAAAAAAACAAACGCTCACTCTTTATTATCGAATTTCTAAGCATCCATCCATATATAGTTTGGTTTAATGCATGCTATCACTGCAATAGTTGGAAGAAAAAAAAATTGATAACAATATTAATAAAAAAGGAAAAGCTTATTTTTACGACTGACAATAACATTTGATAGAATAATAAATTTAAAAATAAGGTGCGTCTACATTATGTCTTGTAGCATGTTTATAAATTTAATGTAAACGATACCTTAAGATTTTCCAATATTCAGCACATATTCAAGCTCAGAAATTTTCTCAATTTACTAAAATCAAAACGAATTATAATAATTATATAGTTGATATTGATAAGGTTTAAGTCTGAATGTTTAAATATTTGCCAAAACTTACAATATAAAACATAATCAATGGCAAATCACGTAATGTTTCTCTCAATAGAATTCACAAAATATAAGCAATCAATAATTTCCAACCACATCATTTGAATTATTGTTTTAAAAAGGAGTATCGCATAAAACCAATCCGGACTTTTTCTTTTTTTTTTTAAATCGATGTAGAAACAAGTAAATCAATGAATAATAAAATATACATCGATTATTAAAAAATTTTGAGTAAAACGAAAAGGAGTCTATATATTCCATGTTGTAATATCTATTTTGAATTATAGATGGGTCCGTTGTGTAGATTGAAAGTCTTTATTTTTCAAATAAATAAATAAATTCAGCATATTATCGATGTTTCATTCTGCACATTCTATTTTCATGTGCATAAATTCGAAAGAAAATCCTTTTCAAAATTCGTTAATTGTTAATACGAAATTGTTGTATAGATAAATAGTTATTACGACATATAGTTGTTATACATATAACTATTGATTGCATTTCTTGTTGATTTTCTCTTGGAAAAAAAAGGAAATATGTAGAAATTGGCATGATTGCACGATTTGCACTGAAATTTTCCATAGAAATTCAATAAAACAAATAAGCCAGTTGTTAACATACTCTGCTTCTCTTCCAAACATTTCAATTGAAATAATAAACCTGTAAAGCATGATTTTAGAGCTTTAATTACAAAAAAAAGTGGGTAAATATATTAGACATATCCACCTCAGAAGACGACGGCCACTTTACGCTATTTACATCATGTACAAATTGTGAAATTCTTTTTAATTGTTAAATAATCGACAACAAAACGATATAATGTCCGATTTATTAATTATAAATTAATAATAAATCGAACAATATATCGTTTGTTTTGTTTAATATTTAAAAAGAATTTCAACGTATAGATGCGAAAATCAACCGAAATTTTATTGTAAATAGTAGAAATTAGTTGGTAGTTTTGCCATATTAATTAAAAATGTATAAATAAATATCCAACATTTATTATTTAATTAAATAATTTGAATCGAATCAGTGATAAGGGGTGTTAATTTCCCAATTACGGCCGGCCATTTTTACTCTATCATCTGGTAAATTGTGGTAGGAGACAGTTGTGGTGGTTAAAGTGCCAACAAGTTATTAATTTCACAGAAATTTTCCTATAATTAGACTATATAATCTTTATGTTTATACTACTTTTTTTTTTTAAATTTTAAATCAAATGTATTATTGTGAAATTCAATCACTGATAAGAGTTTATTAATATTTTGGAATAATTTCAAGAGAAACCGAAGTACAAAGTTCGACTTACATGTCTAACCTATATCTAATAAGTCTCGAAGAATTTTTCCAATTTTTAATGATTTTATTTTTTGTTAATTAGTAGATTTTATCAATTATCAATGTACAGTTCACGTATGATATTTAAAAATATTAATTTAGGTAAGTATATTTCAATATTTAAGTTTTTTCTATTGAAAGAAAAAAAACAAAAAAAAACAATGTCAATCAAAAATAGAAGTGTTTACAATACACTTGTAATATAGGGAATTATA
>JAZBGX010001216.1:9401-20196 GCA_037414775.1 Zonitis immaculata
TAGAGGTCGCTAGTCTAGATTCTTGGAGCTACATGTAGACGCATATGAAGCTTGTAAACAAAGTGAAGTTAGCACTAGATCTGATAAATTGTTTATATTTAATTTTTGTTTTATCAATATTTCTAATTTATTCTCCGAACATGGTGAAAACTTGTGTTGTGAAAATTTACCCATTTTTTTTCATTTTTTATTCTAATATTTTCATTATATTCACTTTAGTAGGCGATTTTCATTTTTTTTTATTATCTCTGTCTCATTCTAATGACGGTCATCACTTTCTTTCAAACTCTCTCAGAATCTATTGTGGCGCCCCCTAAACACTCCATTTTGGGCCAAACTTTTCAACATAACAACGAAAAAAACAAAATAGAGGAATTAAAGAAAAGAAACTTACATGCCAATGTTCGGCGAAATGTTCTAATAATAATGATATAGTTGGTGCTTCGCCTGGTAAACGGAATGTTTCCAAATAATGTCGTAAAGCTTCATCAATACGCATATTTGTAAAATCGAATGTTTTAACAAAAGCATCCAATATTTGCAAATTCTGACGATTACTTATATATTCACCAATCATTTTTTTATCTAAATTCGTATTCTCTTTTAAAAATATCGCAATTTCATATGGATCTAATTCCGTTTTTAATACACCATGTTCTTGAAGGAATTGTATACCTTTTTTCGGTTTATGATTAAAATGTTCAGTACCCATCGGCAACCACTGAAAACAAAACAGAAAACAAATCAATTAAAACACTATATAATTCTAATTAATTTTCGTATACTTTTTTGATATTTTTACTAGCTAACAATTCCATTTTTTCCGGTACACTATCATCAATTATCATTTTAAATCGTTGTTGTTGATTATTCTCAATAAAACTATCAATACTTTCAATGATTTCATCATTATTCTCATTAACAATTTTAACAATTTTCCTTATCATCATTGTTTGATTTGTTTTACCATTTTGATGATTCTCATTACAATTATTCTCAATATTATTGATAACAGTCAATAATGCATTCAATGATAACATATGTGTTTGGTAAATACCATTATTCGATGTTGCTGTTGTTGTTGTTGTTGCAGAAAATGCATTTTTAGCTAATAATTTCGTTAAATCTTCATATAAATTTGTACAATACAAATTACAATCATAATTTATATACAATTCATTAATAAAACCAGGTATATGCCATAATTGCAATATATTATCCAACGCTAATTCTTTATGTTCATTTGTTATTTTACCTGTATCACTTGTAATAATTTCAATTAATTTTATTAAATAGAATTCCAATTGGTATTTTAAATGGACACGTAATGATTCAAATATTAAAAAACATAACTGCAAATCAGCCACAAATACCGATATTCTTTCATTATTCAACAACTACAACAACAAACACAAAAATTGATAATTGGAATTTTTAGAAAAATTGAATAATTACCGAAAATAGATTACGACATAGACCATCTTTAATTAACATTAATAATGTTGGATATTTACCAATATTATCAGCACCAATTTCAAAAGCTACCGTTAATAATGTCAATCCTAAATGTATCATTATATCCGTATTTTGTTTATCATTCGGATTACACAAACTTATCAAAAAACATAATAATTCACGTACACATGCTAAACCATACGGTAATAAAATCGTTTCGTCTTCTTGTATTTGTTGTGTAAATCTTATACCTCTTTGATTAACATATCCATGAATATCTTGATTATTATCATTCGATGATGGCGACGATAATGACGGTGGTGGTGATGGTAACAATGACGATGGTGATGTTGTTATATTTTCTTTATTTATCACATCATCACTAGTTTCATCAGTTTTTTGTTGACAATAATCAGGCGATCTTTCAGTATTTAGTGATGAATTTCTAGAGATTGTTCCTTGCATATCCACAATATTATTATTATTATTATTATTATTTAATGTAATTGGTGTTGTTGATAGATGCGATTGTTTCAATTCTGGATTATTATCGTCTAATAATTCATCGTCTTTTTTCATACGAAATGAACGACGTTTCTTATTTATACGTGTTTTCTGTTCGATAACACCAGAACGCATTTTCAATTGTTTATTAATCAAATGCGATGAATCTTCACTAAATTGTGATAAACGCATGAATATCAATTGAACCATATCTTTCAAATAATGCTCAGCTGTACGACGTAATAGTTCTACAACAGTAGAAAAAAAATTATTATATGTAAAGACGAAAATTTATTAATGTACCATTTAAACGTGTTTCAAAGCATATACGAAAACATGACAGCATAATTTCACATAAACTTTCATTAGTTAATGCTGTCCCTTCTGGTGCCAATGTTAATGTTCTCAATACTTGCAATATTCTCATTAAAACAACACCATCTGATGAATGATCAGTACCAACGAAACGTGCATGTGTAACAGCATCAGCTATCTGATGTACAGTCTTTGCTACTGAGCTCAATGTAGGATCTTTAAATTTAATAATTAATAATAATAATAATGATGAAGAATTACATACCCATTAATCCATATGACAAGAATTTACCAACAGCCGATAGTGCAAGACTAGTAACTGGTCCAGTAGTTTCACCTGAACGTATAATTTCTAGAAACGGTTCTAAATATATTAACGGTTCTATTATACGTAAATCATCAATTTTATTTAATATCTCTTTTAATTCATGTAAATTTTTTATTAATATCTCATTATCATTATCTTGATTTGAATGGGATGATGACCAACGGGCAACAACACCACGACGCATTGCTGTTAATAAAATTGATATTTCACCACGTACAACAAATATACCATTGCCCGGTAATAATGAAGACATTTTTACACTGTCTGTTTTATTTTTTTTTTTATTAATATAAATGGAATTTTCTAAAAAATTATAAATAAATATTTACATATTTTCTACACGTCATCTAACATCTGTTGTCTACTATAGAACTGCCATTAACCGTTGTCAAATTTATTATAGACTAATTGTAGCACCAAAAACCTTTTTTATATAATAGAATACAATAAATATGATCATTTCTAACAAAAATTTATCAACTATTCGAACAAAATATATTAAATTGGTCAAATATAATTTATTGAGTGCTGATAATAGCGATAAAACCCAAAAATAACATAAAAATGAGTAACCTTTGACACATCTTTCAACAGCTGAATATTTATAGCGCATTCCATTTTAGAAGAACAAATCTCGTTATAATTTTCTACAAAACAATCTAACACATTACCATTATAATATAAATTGCATCAGTTTATGATTTTTGCTAATGAAGCAATCCATTTTGTTTAAAACGAAATGCACTATTTATAGGTATTAATTTTAGAACTTATGCAACCCATTATACACTACACAGGAATAATTACATTGAGGAACTTTATAAATTGTTATAATTTTCAATATCGATAAACAATTGGTCGATATAGACAATGTGGGAACTATCCACCTAATATACCAACATATTGTGTAATGGAATGCCATCATTGCATCTACAGAAAAAGGAAAACAGCGAAAACGGAATGTTATGGATTTATTTGATGAATTTTGATTGAATTATTAGTAACTTTTCAATTTTGATGAGGGAATAGTTTTACTAGAAAGTTTCATTTAAATTTCACGTTGCTTGTTCTTCTTTTGAATTCCAACTTTGTAATTCAGCACTACCAAATATAATGAACCATACACCACAAAATATATAAACAGCAGCACCTATAATAAATATTATATGCCATTCTCGTAGACCATTCTATAAATAAATAGCAAATTTGTGTATTTGGTTTTGTTTTTGTTATAATTAAACAAGAAAATAGTTACATTATCCTTCGTTAAAACGCCATTGATAGCTGGTATAATAAAACCAGTCGTACCACCAATCAATGATATCCATGCAAATATTGTACCAGCAAAATTTGGCGATAGATCTTGTCCATTTTGTAAATTACTAATAACAGCTGCCCCATTTAAACCTACCGATACAATCAATAGACCAACAACAGCCATTGCTTGACAACCAACCAATAATATCAATACCATGGCAACACCTGGTATAAGGTGAGCTATAGAGAATTTCCCGAAAAAAAAACCAAAACAATTATTGGAATTATACAATAATAACATTTGAAATGTGTATATAATTTGAATTACAAAAGGTAACGCCAAATCGTCGTATATTGATTGTACGAATTTTCTCTGATTTTTTCATTTTATCACCAATAGCACCGAACGCCATGCCTAATATAAATCGTATTAAATATGGTAATGCCGATATCCAACTAGAATCTCTCAATTTGAAGCCCATAACTTCGGACATAAATTTCGGAGCACCAGTTAATAATAAATACAAGCCCCATAAATTACCGAAATGGAGGATTGCCAAACACCAAAATGGCCATGATGATAGAATCTTTTTATATGGCGGTAATGTCTAGAAGAAACAAAAATCAATCGATTATTTCGATTTTGTTTTGTTGATTAATTAAAGCACCTTTGTTGCGGTAACATTACCACCTTGGCTTTCTTTTATGAAATTCTTCTCTTCTTCGCTCATAAATAAATGTTTATCTAAATTATCAGCGGCTAAGAAAAAGAACACAACACAATATGCTATAGCAATAAATGTTAAAACATGAAAGCCCCATGCCCAACCGATACTTGCAGTTACAACACCAACAATTGGCCAAGTCACTAATGTACCAATTGTATTACCCATTAGACAACCTAAGAATTTGCCTTTTTCACCGGGTGGTGCAAATCTAGCTATCATTACTTGTAAAGCTGGATATACTAGAGCCTAAAAAATGTAAAACAAAAACCTGATAATGTAATTGAATTTGTTGTTGTTGTTGTATACCGCTAAAGCACCAATCAAGAAGCGCAACCCTATAACAACACCATAATGTATCGAAGCACCAAGTGGTGTTAGTGATTGGAAAACGCAAGTTATTATCGTTGAAATTAAAATAACTTTCCATGGTCCACAAACTTCGGCAACTGGACCAGCAATCAAACTGAATATACAATAACCGTAAAAATAACTTCCGAGTATAATGCCTTGTAATGGTTGCGACCATTCATATCGTGGCCCATACTATATCATAATTTTATTTAGCAACAATCATATATATTTAATAAGAAATATTCTATTACGTCAGGTAGGTTTCTTGATGTTATAAAACCATCATCGTAATCATCCGGATTGTAAACTTTGCCTTTGAGACATTCTGGTGTGATATTCTTTCCAGGTCCTGCTTTTACCATTGCAATTATACTAACTGACATATTTACACGGAACATATAATTTGTGAATGTTGTAGCAAATACCATAACACCAATCCAAAAACGAGCAGGAATTTTAACTACAAAACAAATCAAATTCAACAATATACCATTTACTTTTTTTTTTTTTTTAATAGAAAAAGACCAACTTACTTGCCATAATGGATATTTTCTTATTAGATTTTCGCAAAATTAAAAATAATAATAATAATAATTAATAATTCATCAACATTATGTCAATTTTTTTTATGTTGTTCATTTGTTTTTATTGAAAACATTGGCGATTGGATTTTTTCTTTCTTTCAACTTTTGACAAAAATCACGAAATTATAGTTAAACCTCCTTTGAATGGACAACTCACATTATCGGTCACTTATTTCTTATTAATACATGAAACTCTTATTCTATAAGGTAGAACTTGGCTCCTGAAAATTAGTGTTCGCCTAAGGGAGATTTCACTGTATATATACCGTTTCAGCAAGAAGATATGTTGAGCTCTTGGCGATAAGAGAGAGAGACAGAGAAGGGTTGAAAGACTGATAGTCGGGGCTAGGAAGTAAAGAGTAGGGCTGAGAGAGAGTATGCAAAGGAGAGAGAGATAAAGTAGGCATAGGAGAGAGAGAGAAAGTGAATTAGAGTAAGGCTAAGAGAGAGAGAGAGAGAGAGTAGGGCTAAAAGAGGGCGTAAGGTTGCGAGAGAGAGAAAGTGAAATGCTGTCAGAGAAAGCGAGACTAAGCTGAGAGAGAGAGAGAGGGAGAGAAAGGCTAAGACAGAAGGGTAAAGAGAAAGGCAGAAAGGCTGAGAGACAGAAATAGTAAGGCTGGAAGAGAGAAAGAGAGAGTACGGTCGGAGTGAGACTGGGTGATAGAGACGGAGGGAGAGAAAGGGGCCGGGAAAACGTAGTGCGTGCGAGAGAGAAGAATTGTATAATGGAACCAACAAATTCAATCTTTTTGGATTTGCAGAAGAAATTCGTAAGATTTCTAGTCAAACTTAAGTCGTCCAAATACTTAAAACAATACAAATTGTAAAGATTTACGATTAAATTTATTTTTTAAAATAATTTGATAACAATATTATTTGCACATTTCTTACCAATAGTTTTAGCAAATAATTCAAATATATGTTGTTTTGTTTTATTATAACGTATTTTGAAATCATTAAATGTTATAATACGATCCTGATAAATTTGTAATTTAATTTTATCAATATCTTTATTATTACAATTATTCTCATCGATACAATCAATATCATTTGTTAGACGTGCATATTTCTCAATATCTAATTTATTTATACATTGTTCAATTTGACACCATTGATAAGTTTCCGGACATAATAAATATGATGGTATTAATTTACCTTTATAGCGCATTTTCGGACATGAATGTATATAGAAACCCATATAATAATATTGAATTGTTGGCGATATTTGATGGAGATTACGCACCAATTCCAATTCCCTAAAAACAAAAACAATTATCGATTCTTATTCTTAGAAATAATTAAAATTAGATACCTCAATGATCCGTATGTGCCCAATGTTAAGCCTCTATAATCCGGATCGTAGAAGAAATAAACAGCACTAACACATTTTGGTAATATATCAATAACACCAACGGCTATCAATTTATCATCTAACCAATATAATTGATGATAAGAACCGTAATTTAAGTCGGAATCGTTTGAAATTTTTTGATTCTAAAATTTCAATCAATTATCCAATTGTTTTGTTTTTTTTCGTTTCAAAATAATTCGGTCAAAAGCAGACTAAAATCATACCTTTAGAGGTGTTTCGATTAGAAAACTGATATATTGTTCCTTATCGCATTCATCTGGTGTATCATTATGGACGGCTATTTGATATTTAGCGAATAAATTTGATGTTAAATCGAAATATTTATGAGTCTCATTTATCTGTTCTAGAGTAATCTATTCCCACCCCCCCAATAACAAACAAAAAATTACAAATTTTATTCGAATAAAATTGTTATTATTGGATAGTTATTCTTTTACTCTGCTTTCGACCGGTTTTTGATCAAAAAATTGCTACCTTTAGAGGTGAATTGACTAAAAATCTATGAAAACCTTCGATTGTACATTTTTCAGGCGGATCATTATGAACAATCATTTGATATTTCCGATACAATTCGAATTCAATCAATTTTAAACGTTCCCATTCTTGATTAGAATTATCAATTAACTGAAGCTGAGACAAAAGAATAACTGTTTTTGTTTTTTTTTTTTTAATAATTGAAACGAACCTTTAATTTATGTTTAGAATTATCGGTAATTTCATTTAAATAATCTTCCAAATTTTTCTGTTGATTATTTTTCGCCAATTTTTCTAAACTCATACCACGTTTCAATAATTTCTCTTGTTTCCGTTCGATACGTAGAGTTTTGGCTTTTTTACATGGCGGCTTTGTTAAATCAGCTCCTAAGCCAGGTTTTGGTTGTTTCATTGATTTATCTCGACTACAACCTGCAACTATTCCCAATTTTTTTTTTTATATAATTCAATTAATTAAAAAATTGTATAAACAATTACCGGATTCTTGTGGAATTTGTCTTTGGTTATCATTTGTTTTATCATCAATTTCTTGATTATCACTTTGATTGGTATTACATAAAACTGGATCGAATTTTTCGAAATTTTTCAATTTTTCTCGCCAAATACTATCATTAACATTCTCACAATCATCATTATGAATATCTGTTTTATTCAAAATATCATCATTGATGAATTTATTGAATTTTTTGATTACTTTCTTTTGAGATTTTGTTAATTGTAAATTTAAAGCATCACATCTGCAAAACGAACATAACCTCACTTATTTTTTGACTGGGCAACTTAACCTCAATTAATGAAAAAAAATATATAGAATAATATAGAAAATTATGGAATTTTCGCTAGGAAAATCACCTAATCGTATACTGTGGACAACATATTTTATCCATAATTGGTTTATAACAATAAACACCAGATCGGCGCCAGCCTCGATCAATTAAATTTTGATAATCTTGGACTGTTAGCGAGTCCGCCCACATACCTACAAAGAAAAACAAATTTTCTCTATGAGATTTTCCATCGGGAAAAAGAAAATCAATTATATACCATAAGATATACTGCCTTCTGGATTTTTACAATAACCACATCGATGAGGTGATGGATCTGAACACCAATAAACAAAACTATAATCGTTATTATTTCGACTCATTATTATTAATTATTGAATAAAATCGTCTAATTATTTTGAATAAATGCTGATTTTGATGAAATGATGTAATAAATGCGCAATTTTCTGCGGATTTTTCGTCTTTTGTCTAGATCTTGTATTATTGATATATTCGCACTAATACAAAAACGTAAAAATAATTTATCGACGATATCAACAATTATCAATAATATTCCTGAAATTATCAATAATTATTGGTATAAATTAGTTTTATTGTTGAATTTCTATGTTATTTAGTTGGAATGTTGGTCAAAATGGGAAAATTTGATGCGTAAATTACAGTGTTGTGCGTATACAGCTGTTGTTATCGACAGTCTGTCAAAATAAGCGGCTTATTTGAAATAATTTTATATAGAAATCGACTAGATTTGTATAATTTATATAAATTTTTCCATTTTTTTTCACAAATATTGTAATTTATCAAATAAAGAATTGATTCTATCGCCTGTAAAGCTCAATTATTCCATAAAAATCGTTAAAATTGTTTAATTAAATCGAATTTTGCTGTCAAATTATTCATTTGTTAAATTTTGACAATTTTTTTTTTGTATGTCAAAAAAAAAAAGAAAATTTTAGTTTTTCTACAAAATTTTTAGATGTTCTCAATTTAATTTCAGTAATTTATCTATAAAAATTCGTATTTTATCAACAATTATTATGTAATTGGGTTTATTTTCCATAATTATCTATCAACAAGTAATTTTTTTTTTATTGTAGACTTTAAAATCAACAGCAAAATTGAAGAAAAACAAGTGATTGATGGAATATTTTCGGACCTTAATTTTTTCAAAAATAATAGATAGGATAAATTTATTCTCAGTATTTGCGTGCGCATAGAAAATTCAAGAACATAACCACCTCCATTCATCGTTATTATCAAATCTAAAATTATCGAAATCGTAGCTAAAAATTTCAACTCCGCATAATCATTAAAAACAAAAAAAAATATAGAAAAAAAAGCTGTAGCTAATCGATTGAAAATTGTAATTCAGGTGTTTGTGTTATAAAGCTGTTTTTTGATCATTTTGCAAACCATGGCGTACTGTATGCGAGTTTTGCATCGCCAGGTAAATAATTATCTAGAGAACAAAAACTGTTTCATAACTTATTTTATAATTGAATGAGTCACGTGTCGTCCTATTGGAAAATTCAACGATGTTTCCAATAATTCGACCTAAATTGAAGATACTCAAATCAAAATCGATTATTTTTATTGTTTCTCTTCTCAAAAATTGAAATTTTATTGTTTTTTTCAGGGTAGCAAAACTGGTAATCTTTTGCTAACTGAAGTTCAATTAAGATGTTTCCATTTAACAATACCAGCAGCTGCTAAAGTAGCAATGAGTCGTTTTGATACCGATGCACCATTACCATATGAGAGATTAGCTAGCAATTTAGAAATTGTTAAAAAACGTCTAAATCGACCATTAACATTATCAGAAAAAGTCTTATATTCACATATTGATGATCCACAAAAACAGGTAGATAATTGTACAAAATTGCAATTTGAAGAATTCGATTATATAAATCTTTTTTTTTTTGATGTTATGACCTAAACTGATAAAATACGAAAGTTCAAAGTACGAGAGAGAGCGCTAGACGATTTTTAAAAAAATAATCTAAAATCATTAATTTAATGATAAAATTCATTTAATAATAATAATAATTTGATTATATAAGAATTGCACCTGAAGCAAAAAGTGAGGTTATGTTTTGTCATTAATGACATTGTTTTTAATCTTCTAAATCTCGTTTAAATTCTAAATAAATTCACATTCTGGAACAATTGGGAGCAAATTCCAGAATGATAACAGAAATTGAATCGTAAGAATATTGGCGTAATATCAAGAAAATTGTGCAATATCACAATCTATTTTTTATTAAATATAGGCTGTTCTAGCAAATCTGTATGTATATGAATTATTTATTTTTTTAGGATATAGAACGCGGTGTTTCATATTTACGTCTTCGTCCTGATCGAGTAGCAATGCAAGATGCTACCGCTCAAATGGCGATGTTACAATTTATATCGTCCGGTTTGAAACGTGTAGCTGTACCATCAACAATACATTGTGATCATTTAATTGAAGCGCAAGTTGGTGGTGAAAAAGATTTAGCACGTGCCAAAGATTTAAATCGTGAAGTTTATAGTTTTTTAAGTAGTGCCGGTAATAAATATGGTGTTGGTTTTTGGAAACCCGGTTCCGGTATAATACATCAAATTATATTAGAAAATTATGC
>JAZBGX010001217.1:4445-20178 GCA_037414775.1 Zonitis immaculata
ATTGCAGCGAATTTGTGAGCGTTCTGGTCCTCTCTGAGGGCGTGGGTTCGAATCCCACTCCTGACACGCGACCCTTTTTTTTCTTTTCTTTCTTTTTTCTTCTACTCCAATTATATAATTATAATTACAGCTTCATTTGACCCATGATGATTTCGTAGCTGTTCTCAATATGGGCTATTTGGAATTTGAGAAATTGCCACGTTGGAAACAACAAGAATTGAAAAAGAGAGCTGGTCTATTTTAATAATTCAATTGATTCATTGAAATAAAATACGTAATTAATAAATAAGAACAATTTATTTGATGAAATTGTCCATTTTGGTTTACAATTTTGTAAATATAAGGCGCAATATTGTATTTATTTTTCTTGTTTTAATTATAAATTGCCGAAATTTTCCATGAATTTCTAATGTTACTAGAAGACAAAAGACAAAACAAAAACAAAAAACAAACACGAATAAGGCACAACATTGTAATAATAATAATAATAATAATAATTACTATTATAATCATTAAAATAATAAAACAAGTAAATTGGAGACTAATAAATATACAATAAAATTGAATTGAGAATTTGTACACAATCTAAACGACAAATAAAACACAACAAACAAATGTACAACTAGAAATTAGAGAAATTACTGTAAGAAAGGAATGTCATGATTCTTGTATATCTATATATCTATATCTATATAAATCACCGATTGTATTTTAGGTTTTTTTTTAAAAAAAAAAAAATTTAAATTAAGTAAAATTCACAGTCAAATCAAAAATCAAATTAATAGCTTAAAAAACGAATTATCTAAAAAAAATTCGTTGTTTTCTAATTTAGCACCTTTTATTTAATTATAGATCATTCACAATTGAGAGAGCATGGGCGGAGCTAAGTCTCAACGTCCTCCGATCACCACAATACCTCACCGTTGTACCCTACCTAATAAACTACTACGATGAGGTGTAGCGTATCGAGTAACTCCGCCCATACCCTCCCAAATAGACATCTTCTATAGTAGAGTAATGAATTTTTTTTTTATATATAATAATAAAAGGCCCAAATGGAGAAAAATCAACAATTCTCTATTCTCGTTACCAATCAATCAACATTAGTGCCTTTTGTTAAATGAGCTTGTTAATTTTTGTTTCTAAACAGTGATGTAATCTAAAATTATTGTATTAATTAAAAATTTAGTGATGAAAGAAAGAAGAAGGATTTTTTTTTTTTAATGAAATATATAAATAGAAAGCTTCCTTTGAATTATTTTTGCGAGTTATTCTTTTTCAAAAAAATATATATAGCTGTCATTTCCCTGTAATTGAAGAATTAGCTGGCAAAGTTGCAGATCGTTGTTGGACATTCAAATATGGCTTCAAACTAGAACGTGTCGATTCCCTGTTAAATCATTTCAAAAATTAAACATTAATCTGAAGATGAAGAGAAACAAACAATCTCAAGCAAGCAATTGGTGCAAATTTCGAAAAAAAAAATACAAATTTCTCAAAATTTATTTAAATTAACAAATTTAAAAAAAAAAAAAAATACAGTAATAAATACAATTTGGAAATTAGTTACTAAGCTAAGCATGCAAATATGCTATTTTTTTCTTCAATAATTCGATAAATAAAGTGATAAAAACCGAGTATTTTTATAAATCAAGCAATCTATTTGATAATATAATAGAAATTATTATACCAAAATCAATATAATAATAACAATAAAAAAATTATTTATAAAAAATTTCTTATAGTGCAAAAGAAAAATAAAATGCAGTTTAAGAAGCGTAAATAATAAACAAATTCTACTCTTTTTTTTTTGTTTGTTTGTACAACTAATTCTCATGCTGGTTGTGATCAAATAATTTTTGGAATTTAAAACTCACCTAGGCGATATTTTAGCTGAATCTATGGCATTTGAATTATTCGCTTTATAACCGCATTTTTGTATTCGTCGACTCAATCTTGATACCCAAAATTTTTGATCGTCCTGTGACGATGCAAGTAATAATAATTCTTTGGCATATGACGGATCATAATGTAATTTACATGGTGGTACATTATCTTCTTTTTTATCTAAATGCTCCTTATGGATTTTAATGCGACACCCTTAAACAAACAAAACAATTAATTATCTATCCATTGATTTTTTTTTTTGTAATAGAAAAAAATATAGAATTTACTTCGACATTCTAAAGCTGGCGGTGGTCGAAACATATTCCATAATGGTTTCGGACAAATTTCGCACGTTGTCGGCATATGATAAGATATATTCAGTAATTCATGACCTTTATGGATTGTTGTACCAGGCTTATTATCATCAAAACTACGTATCGAACTAACATCTAACGAATTACTTTGTTCTTCACTTTTACGTGCTTCACCTTCACCAGCATACAACAATTGGAATATACGTGGTATATCTTTGGAATCAGCTCGTATTACATCACCTTGAGTCACCGACCTTACATGAAATACTTTACTACAACAAAATTTTTACAATTACCAAATTAATAATAAAAAAAACAAAACAAATCGAATAGATACCAGAGATCAAGAACAATCACAGGATCAGTATTCTGTTTGTCATTTTCCGAATTGTAAAAAATTATTTTTCTACTTGACACAACAACATATTGTCTCTTCCAACCATGTCGTTTAATATTTTGTTTTAATGGTATCGATAGCCAACCTTCAAATACAGAATCGGAATTAATATCGTCACAATCATTATCAGCCGAACTTAATGATGCTGTTTCACTATTTAATGTTGCCAATTTTGCTTGTAATTGTTCAATTTCTGAATCTTTACTATCTAATTCCATTTGTAATCGTTGTCTAGCCGCCGTCTCTTCATTACATTGTGCCTAATTTCAAAATAACAAAATCATTCAAAACAAAACAAAACACCAATTAAAAACAAAAACTTACAGTTAATTCGTAAATTGTTCGTTGATAAGTCGCCATAGTTTGATTGAATTTCTCCTTTTCTTGTGTCAATTCCTGTTGTAATTTCTTCAAATCTTTCTCTTTACGTCTCAAATCGGCACTTGAAATTTTAGTTTTACCTTTAATCTCTCTAACATCACGTCTATTCATTATTTCATGTAATTTATTAACAGCTTGTTGTTTTAATAGCGATTCCGTTTTCAATTTGGCACGTAACTTTTCAATTTCATCATTACTATTCGATTTTTTATTAAATTCCTCTTGTAATTTATTCAATTGCCGATTGATTTCATCTTTATCTTTTGTTAAATGTTCATTTAATTTCTTCAATTCAATTTCACGATCTTTCAACGTATTTATTGTCACATCTTTTGCATTCATTTCATTACGATGTTTTGTTAATAAATCTTTCAATTCTAATTCTTTCATTGTTTTCTCTTTTTCTAAATCAGCAACTGTTTCTTCGGCTATAGAACGTGCCAATGCTTCACTATCGGCACGTGCTATCGCTATTTGACATTGATGTTTCAACGATACACATTCTTCCTCAAATTCTTTATTAACTTTATTCTTCTCCTCCAATTCTTCTCTTAATTCATTCGTTTGTGTTTTATATAAAGTCGAAAAATATTGTTCCGTTTCTAATGAATCTTGTAATTCTTTCATTTGCAATTGTTCCATTTGCCATTCACGTTTAATTTTAAACAATTCCTCCTCTAATTTCTTTTTAGCCTCCTACAACAATTGAAAAAAAATTATTAACAAAATAAAATCCAATTAAAAACAATATTGTACTTGAAGTTGAATGATTTCAACACCTAATTGTGATTCTCTGGCTTTCAATTTGGCAATTTCTGATAAATGCTGACCCATTTCCGATTGTAATATAGTTTTTTTCTGTTGTTCTTGTTCAATTTGACTATGTAAAGCTTTAACTTTTTCCATTTCTTGTCGATGTTCACCTTCTAATTTTTGTAAACGCTGTTGTATTTGCCGATAATCAACTGATAACATAGAAATTTGACGTTCTTTCTCTTGGGAATTCAAATCAGCTTTCTGACGTGCACTTTTCTCTTCATTCAATTTCGTTTGCAATGCTAGAATTTTTAAATATTTATTTATTTTTTGGATTAATCAACTAATTGAATAATCAAATAATTAATGGACAAACATTTACCCTTAATAATTCTGTCCATTAGTTCTGCTTGTAATAATAAATTTCAATTGAACAATTATAAAATGAATTTATTCGAATTACCTTTGACAACTTCAAGATTAGCTTCTTCTTTATTGAGCATTCGACTACGTTCAGTCTCTTCATGTGCTCTAACTTCTTGTTGGTAACGATTTTGAGCAGCTTTCAATTCTAAACATAAACCAGCACAATCCTTTTCTAACATTGATACTTTTTCTGTCAATTGTGTATTATCATTAGCAATTTTCAATTCCCGTTGTCTACTACGTTCCAATTCAGCATTTAATGATTGCAATTTATTTTCTAAAACCAATTGTTGATCAGATACTTGCGATCGTGAATTTTTCTCTTGTGTCAATTGTCCTTGTAATGATGCAACTTCCGATTGTAATGTATCGCGTTGTTGTTGTAATTTTTGTAGCATTGTTTGATATTCAGTCACTTTTTGTTCGAATGCTGTTTTTGTCATTGTCAATTCATTAGTTTGTTTACGTAAACGTTGACAATTTTCAGTTTCAACTTTCAACTTTTCTTGCATATCATTCACTTGTTTCTCTAATATATTGATTTTATCATTATGTTGTTGATTACTATTCATTTCTCTTGTCCGTTTATTCTGTTCATCTTCTAATGTCTTTTTAATATCAGCCAAATATTTTTCCGTTTTCTTACGTAATTCACTTTCATTTTCAGCTTTACGTTGCAATTCTTTGTAATTATGCCGTAAAATTGTCAATTCTTTTTCATATTTCGATGATTCTTCACGTATCTCACTTTCTTTTTGAGCTAAATTATCGATTTGAGCAATTAATATTTCTTGTTTTGCTTCTAATGTTACTACATTGGCTTTTTCTTGATCCAATAAATTTTGTAATTTATTCAATTGAGCATTTATATCTTTATTATCGTTTATTAAATGATTTGTTATTTTACCAACACTATCGACACTATCATGATGGTAGTCTGATAATAATTGATAATCGGAATTATATGTAAAACCAATAAATGGTAAATGATTTCCTACAAAACTAGTTGGCACAGGAAATGATTCTTCTGTTGTTTCATCTTTTTCATAATCATCAAAATTACTGGTATCATCATCACCAGTTAATTCCGGTACAACAGGTGGTACGGAATCACGTAAATTATCAAATGTCCATTGATCATTGATGAAAAATGGATGATTTTTAATTTCATCAACACTATTACGACCTAAACGTTTCGTTCTATCACATAATAGACCCTGTATTAATGATATAGCCTCTTTTGAGATCTCGACTTCTTCGGGAAATGTTAAATTATTTTCATGGTACATAATTTTATTATAAGTACCAAGTAGACTATCAGCATAGAATGGTGTTTCGCCAACTAACATTTCATATAAAAATATACCAACTGACCACCAATCGCATTCACGTCCATAAATACCTTTACCATGACTTTGTAATACTTCAGGTGATATATAATCAGGTGTACCAACAACATTATTTGACCGTACTAGACCATCTTCATCCATTCTCATACATGTACCAAAATCGGCTAATTTCAAATGACCATATTTATCTAATAACATATTATCCGGTTTAACATCACGATGTACAAAACCCATTGAATGTATAACATCTAATGCTAATACAACTTCCATTGTATAGAATTTTGCCCATTTTTCTGGTATTTCATAATTCGACATTAAATTAACAATATCACCACCTGGCATATAATCCATTACCATATATAAATGTTTAGAATCTTGAAATGCAAAATGTAATTGTACTATCCATTCAGATGAGGCATGTGCCATTATATGACGTTCCTCCCAAAAAAATGCCGAATCCGAACGTTTTATTAAATCAGCTTTACTTAAACGTTTCATTGCATAAACTTGTCGTGTATATTTATGACGGACCAATTGGACTTTACCAAAAGCACCGCGACCTATCACCTTTATATGTTCGAAATCATCAGTCTTCATTCGCAAATTGACAATTTCATTGGCAAAATCACCATCTGAAAAGTGCATTCAGCAAAAACAAACATATATCATGATGCAATTGTTTACAATAAAAAGAGACAAATATGGAATGAGAACTTCTATATAAATGCAATTGTTTAAATAATTCCAAAATAGATTCATTTTGTGTTATTATCAATATAATAACAGCGATAAAGTATTTTAATTTAACATGTTAGAATTTTAAATTCCACAAAAGCGATAAAATTTGTTTATTTTTAAATAAATCAACAAATTTCGAAATACTTACATCTATTTAGATACATTTCGATATTTTTGATTTTTTTCATAGCTGGATGATCACAATCTGTATTTAATGCTTGTACAGTATCTAGAAGTGAATCGATATTGCCAATTCCTCTAGGATTATGGATACGTTCCTCGAGAAGGCACAGCCTTCTCCTCCGATCTTCGTCATTTATTAAATCCATGGCAAAGGTATTTTTCAATTATTTCAAATTATTAGAAACCATTCACTACGATTGTTGATTGGGAATTTTCTTAATTCTACAAGGAAAATATTACAATGAAATCCGTTGGATTAGGGTGTGATTATGGTTGATATTTGCTGATACATCAAATAATTTACAACAACAAAAAATCCATCTACAACCGTTGTTATTGCATTGGAAAGTTTTAAGGCACAATCTTAAGCCATTATCAATATAAAAATACATTCATTCGAATTATTGTTGTATTTTTAAAGATAATAATGACCTGTCAAATTATTCTTGTGTATGTAATCGTAACAAAACTTGTATTTATTCAATGCTACTTTGTATTAAATAAAATTCATACAACTCTACCTTAACATTAGAAATACAAGGAAGACGTATTCCTATTCCAAATAAATTCATAAAACCAATTCTCAATTAATTTATATAGAAAATAAATATTAAACAAATCACCGAAAATATCATATTTACTTAAAACTTTAAGCAGCCATTTTCAATTAATCATTACCATCACCCTGATTGTTAAATGTAGTACAGAATCTATCACTAATGCGCAGAATCATCAACAAATCAAATTTCTATCAAATAATACTCATTTAAAATAGATAATTTTTTAGCAGTTTAATACTAAATCAAGCTATTTATACCAAAATCTATCGATTTTTAAAACAATAGGGTCAATAAATTATAAAATATTAAATAATGATTAGCGTACTGTTTCTAGTCAAACAACAAAAAAACATTAATTAAGAAATGTCACTAGATTTGAAATCGTTAATACATTTTATATAATTATTATAATTGGAAAAAGAATCATTATTACTATTATTAATAATTCATCATTAATGATTATTTGATTTTATTAAAATAAATAACTTATTTATTGCAAATACAATAAAGTCTACGTAGCAGGTTCAAGATCTTTCAAATACAACGAATGTTTCTCTAACATTTCAGCAACAGGATCTTTTTTATTGAATTCCGAATCATATTGACTACCTACTGACCATAACGTATCTAAATCGTATAAGATTCTAGCTTCTTTCGAGAATATATGCAATGCTATATTGCCTAAATCGATAGCCATCCAATCTTTTGAGTTTTCACCTTCTAATTTCGGTATAGGATCAGTTTTCGACTTTTTTTTCTTGAAAATACGTCTAACAAATTGTCCAATTGCTTGCATATGCCTATAAGATTTACCATTAACAATACAAATATAATCAACGTATTTGATTTGTTTTGGTACTGATATAACACAAATATCTTCGGCATTTTCACGTTTCAATACATCAACCAAGTCTTCAATATCATAAACACCTGTAACACCACCTACAAAATCATATGTTTCAGTAGAATTCTATATTATTTATTATTCTATAAAATTATAGGTACGTTCAAGATTGATGCCTTCGAATGGATCTTCGATTTGTTCAGTATGCACATCCCCAAGTGATTTATCGTATTTATCACGTTCTTCATAAATATCGAGAATTATTTCGGAATCTTGCTCTGAAAATACTTGATATTTGTTAGCGATATCACCTAAATTCGTCTGATTAGTAAGCTTCGCTTGTGGATGGTTTTTATCAATAGTATTATCCGACTTATTTCTTACGTTATTTAACGTTAGAGAAAAATAACGATTTAAAGGACGTATTCTATTACAAATTTTGGTTGAAAACATTGTTCTTGAAAATAAACATAACCTCAAATCAAACCAGAAAATAACCTAAAATAAAAAAAAAACATGCCGAATATTAATGAGATGTAAAAATGAATAATATCGAATTAAATTGTACAAAATCGAGTTAATTAAGATTTATTTACTTAAGTTTTGAATAAAAATAAATAATAATATTTGCGGAACTTTTGAATGAGGCGCAATTTGTCAATGACGACAACTTAATCGAGATAAATTCACTAAAAATTGAAATTGTGACGTCACGTGTCAATTTTTTTACCTATTTTGAAGTCAGTTTTTCGTCGATTTTCCATTAATATTTCCCATAATCATGGATTTATTGGGTTCAATTATGGACTCAATGGATAAACCACCGAGTTTAAGTGAAAAAGAACGACTACTAATCAAAAGTAATTAACATAACCTCCACATCGAATTTTTAATGATTGTGAGCATTGTTTGATTACTATTTTTTTTTGTAGAACGAAAAGAAGAGATTGAACGTCGACAAGCGGCCGAAAAAGAGAAATTGGATCGTTTCAAGCATCGTGTCGAAACGAAATTGGAGCAATATTTCAAAAACTCAACAAATATTATGTTAAAATTCGAGCCAATGGATCACATTTATCGCAGCATTGTGTAAGCTTAATGTAAATGAACTATTTGATTATTTTATTTAAAAATTAAATCCGCATACTTAGACATGAAGCGGCCGAGAATGCTGGCTTATTATCGTATGCATTCGGTATAGACGGTGTTGATCGTTATGTTCGAGTTTATCGTAAAGAGAATGCACCGTGCGATGATGAATTGGCGGCAAGACGACGCGGCGATCCATGGAACGAACAAATCAAACAACAATTAATCGAAAAGGTTCAAACTACTGTATAATTATACAATAATGTAATGTTTTATTATCAAATTTTAGCGTAAATTAGAGAAATTAGCGGAAATAAAAGAGGCTAAACGTAAACCGCAGAAATTTGTACCGAATACAAATTATAAAGATAAATATGCACATTTGATTGGACAAGAAGCGGCATTGGAAGCTGCAAAGAAAACTGAAACCAACAAAACCTACGGATTCGGTATTTCTTGAATTATTTCGATTATAATTATTTATTATTTGAAAAAATTACAGTTCCTAGCGAGAATAAGAAAGATGTCCGATCTATTGAACAAACTATGGCGGATATACGCGCAAAGAAACGCTTAAAGACTGAACAACAACAGCAACAACAAGAGAAAATTGAAACAGAAACAACAACACCACCACCATTATTAACAGAGTAAATAATCAGTTTTTCAACTTTATTTATTAATTATAAATATCTTAGAATTATTTAAAGAAAAGAAAAAACAAAATTAGTAATTTATAAAAATTCCGACGAATACTTTTTCGTTATATTACGAGTTGTTGGCGTTATACCTTTAGTAACAGCCTGATATTCATTTTGTAATCTATTTAATGAGCGACATTCGAAATTGTTGGTTTCTTTAAATTTCTTTTGACTTAAATCAATTAATGTTATCAACAAGAATTCGGCATTTTTCGTCATGAATTGGCGTTGCTACAAGAAAAACAAACAATAAATCGAAATAGAAAGTGATTAATTCGTGAAAAATTCAACTTACCTCGCTTGATTTTTCGTTACGTAAGGATTGTTCTATATGTTTGATTTGTGTTTCGAAAATATCATATAAAATATCATCGATTATATGTAATAATTCAATTGTTTGTAATTTTAAACAATCATCTAATAGTTGTAAATATAATTTTGTAAATGATAGCGTATTATTTGTTAATTGTAGCCAAACATCACCGCTTATATAATTTTGTAGATTCACACCTAATTGTGAATATTCATTTAGGAATTTCGCCAAATTCAATTTCGTACGTAAATTTAACGGTATCCATTTATCTTCGATTGCACGTATTTTAATCGATTCAACAAATTTATCACGGCCATCTTTCAATGATTGTATCAACGGTGTACGCAACATACCATCTAATTGATAACACAAATCAACACCGTACGTACATAACTGAAACAAAACAAAAAAATCACCATCAAACCAATCGACATAAAATGAGAAACAACCAACCCTCTCGCATTCATCTCGAATCAAAACAACACACTCGGTAATTGTTGATAAACTTGTTTGTGGCATAAAAACTTGTTTAATAAAATGTGTAATAAATAACGATAATTCACTACTGATCCATACAATGTATGCTGATAAGCATGTTGATGAATTCTGGAAGGCTCTTAAAAACTCCTCAGTCATATGGCATAAATTCGTAAAAACAACACTCGATAAATATTTGATATAAATAAATGTTGAACCTTCACGTTTGACACGTTTACATTGCTGTTTCAACATACTACTGCACAATTTCAAAAACAATTCACACGATTGTTGCGAACAATTCAATTGATTTAATAAACGTATTGTACGACGTGTAGCACGCAAACCACCTTGCAACGATTTATCCGGATTCAATTCTAATTGTTTTATTAGAACATCAATTAAATTGTTGCGTCGTTGTTCGATTTTACGTTGTATATCAATCAAAATCTGATCTAATTGCTGTTGATTATTGATGTAATCTTTGGATTTTTGTAATAAAATCAAAGCATCTTCGAAATGTCGTTGTGCTATACAAACATCCAATTCTTCCGGTGTTTCTAGAAACCATTCCGAATGGATTGTACCACTTTCTTCTTCACATTCGTCAAAAGCTACAATTTTCATTTATAAATATATTTATTTAGTAATGATTGATGATTGAATACGATTTAGATTTGGTGAATCTATTGAAGCGGCACGTGATGGTGATTTTTCAACCATTTTCTGTTGTTCTAGTGCTAGACGGGCTTTTTTCGCTTGATCAAACTTATCTAACCATTCTTTTTTATTGGAACTTGATGTACATTGGAAAACACGTGTATCGGGGAATATTAATAATTTAAAAGCATGCTTTATATTGCCCATATCACGAACATTAACAACAGCAAGACTACCTAAATCGTACATAACTTCAAAAACATACTTCATTAAACTACGACTGTAATTGAACAATTTTACAATTAAAATCTATGAAATTCTAGAATTACCATCTACCTATTTGTATTGCGACCGGTTACCATAAAACTATCAGTAAACAAATATACATGTACTGTTTTAATTATATTATTATCAACCGGATCAATTTCTAATAAATCACCATCATATATATATTTACGATTTGTTATCTCTAATAGTTCGTCGCAATTTTCAACTTTTTCCAATATCGATGCGATTTTATTTCTATTCTCTTGATCATCATCAATTTTATCACCGTTATTATCGGTTTCTTTCGTTTCGATTTCTGTTTTAATACAAGTTTCATCGCCTATTATCGATGTCGTTGATAACGATGCCAATAGAGATTTCTGTTCGGATAACAAATGCGATAATTGATACATTTCACTTTCCAAATCTAAAAAATAATAATAATATCAACATATTATAAGTTGTTTATTTTGAACAATAAAATAATATACGAGAAATTTCTTTGGCTGTATCGATAAATTGCATATAATTATGGTAGACATTTTTCTTCAAATTACTGTTAGTTTCCTCCGATAAGGCTTGAATCTTTTTACGTAATCGTCGCAATTCCGGCCCACCAACACAACTCTGCGATAAATCACGTACATCTATAATATTAAACAAAACAATATTTAAACAATTCTAATTGGTTCTAATTAATCAATTCACATTTTTCCGGATGGAAATCTTTCGAACATAATAAATTAATAGTCGGTTCTCTAATTGTTGGATCCATTTTCAACGCCCATAACCACAATTTTTTTTTATTGATTCACCAAATCACCAACAAAAATGTTGGCAACATTGTCATTTTTTTTTTGTTTTTTTTTAATTATCAATTATTGAATATTTTGTTGGGAGACAATTGATAACGGATTTATCTTTGTTTTTTTTTAATTGTTTGTTTGTTGAATTTTTATAGATCCTGTAATTTATCATGCAAATAATAAACAATTTGTAAATTGTTTCTAATTGATACGTAGTGTTTTTTTGTTCTGTTATTTTGGTATTGGTTGGTGGAAAACTTGATATCTTGTCAGTAGAAATTTTCCGAAATAAAAAAATAGAAAAACAAACATTGTAATTATTGTGTGTGTGTGTGTGTGAGTGTGTATTGAGAAAATGGCAGCAGAAATCAAACCAGCAACAAATACAAACGATAAATTTTGTACAACGAAAAAACCAGCATTATTAGCCAAATTAGAAGGTTGTAATGATGAGATAAATGCTGCTGTATTGATACCGGGTGAAGATGGTGTTATTAGTGTATCGGATGATAAGTGAGTAGTTGAAAAAATTGTACTTGTCCAATTATCATTCATATGTTTTCTTAATTGATTATAGAACGGTTCGTGTTTGGTTGAAACGCGATTCTGGTCAATATTGGCCAAGTATATGCCAATATATGCCAAGTGGGGCAACATCAATTTATTATACAGTTGAAACACGACAATTATTTATTGGTCAAGAAAATGGTACTGTATCCGAATTCTCATTAGCATCCGATTTTAATCGTATGATGCCAATAAGAGAATATTTAGCACATCAAGCTCGAGTTACAGAAATTATATTTGCAATCAATTGTGAATGGGTATTGAGTGTTAGTCGTGATAAAGTATTTTCGTACAATTGTACACAAACTGGCCGAAATATCGGTACATATACAGCAGAAGCTTGGTGTACATCTTTACAGTAATTAGACAATTTTTCAATTAGAGACAAATATTGATTTTGTTTGTTTTAAGATTCGATGGGCAAACGAAACATGCTTTTGTTGGTGATTTTTCTGGTCAAATAACAATGTTAAAATTAGACAATAATGGACCAAGTGTTATAACAACGTTAAAGGGTCATTCTGGATCGGTGCGTTCGTTGGCATGGGATAATGAAAGGCAGATGTTATTTAGTGGCTCCTACGATCAAACTGTAATCGTATGGGATATTGGTGGTCAACAAGGCAATGCCTACGAACTACAAGGACATCACAATAAAGTATCTTTACAATTAAAATGATTTAGGTGAATTATTAAATATCGATTAATTTTGCAAAGGTATCAGCATTACATTATTTGAGTAGTACACGACAATTGGTTAGTGCTGGTGAAGATGCTGTATTAGTATTTTGGGATATGAATCAATCACGTCAAGAAACACCGGAATGGATTGAATCGGATTTATGTCAATTGTGTGGCCGGCCATTCTTTTGGAATTTACGTGCAATGATGGACCAACGTCAATTAGGTTTACGTCAACATCATTGTCGACATTGTGGCAAAGCGGTATGTGAACGTTGTTCAACTGGACGTTTAACAATACCGACAATGGGCTTCGAATTTACTGTACGTGTCTGCGATCCATGCCATAATGTCTTGAAAGATAAAGAGTAGGTTTGATAGATTTTTTCAAGTTGGATTTTTAATAAATCATTTAAAAAATTTTTTGTAGGAGACCATCATTAGCTACATTCCATGATGCAAAACATACAATTGTCGCTATGAATATTGATGAGACACGAAAAAAATTGCTTACTGTCGGTCAAGATCGACTTATCAAAATCTGGGACATTTCAGCTTTACTTTGAATTTGACTATTTGTTTTTTTAATAGTGCATTATACAGGAATGTGATTCAACACTATTCATGTGCTATTATTATTATTATTATTAATTATTAATTATCATTGTAAAAATTTAAATAAATATTAATGTTATATTTATATTGTATAGGTTCTATTAAGAAAAATATATATATAATGATTAATTTCGATATTAGTTGTAAATTCGATATAATTTTTCTAATGTTGGTATGAATAATGAAGTTTATAACAATTTAAATAAAGTTGGCGCTTATTAGTCAGGTTGTACAACTGTAGATAACCAAATAAATATATTTGTTTGAAAAATTATTGGTTTTTTCTGAAACAGAAATTAGCGGAATTTAAAAATTAAAAACCAATTAATATCAATTTAATTTCAAAAAATTCAACAATTATTCAATTAATAGAGACAATAATTGGTTTTGGGTTAAATTATAGTGCTCGCGATAACCTCAAAAAATAAGACGCTGTCATTTTGTGGAGTAGATGGCAATTTTTTTTCTTATTAAAATCAAATAAATAATTTATTAACTATGATTAACGAATTTTAAATAAATAAACAATGTGGCCAGTATTATTAGATATGACTAAAGAAGAATCTATGCAATGTTTGCGTAATTTAGGTAATTAATTCAATTCTACAATTTAAAAAAAAAAGTTAATTTACTTTATTGTTAATATAGAATTGGAAGCATATGCCCATTTGGTATCAGCGTTACGTGCACAAGGACCATTAAATCCGGATAAACGTAAATTATTAAAAGATACAAGTTTGGTATTGAATATAACACAAGATCGACATAAAGCTGAAATACGTCGAGCTATTAACGATGAAAAACTCAACACAATTGCATATCAGTACGTTTATTTTCTATTGATTAGTCTTGTTGTTTTTTTGGTTATTGTTGTTTGTTTTTTTTTTTTGATAGTGTTAGTGGTTTGAATGAATCGGTAGAAGATTGGGCACAAGAGGGCCGACGTACTGTACCGTTAATATCACGTTCAGCACCACAAACCGTATATTCAGTTATAGCTGATGATGTAGCAGATTGTGCTAATCAAATTAATAAACAATTACCACCACCTGCATTGACTGAACGTAAACGTATCTGTACAACACCATCCTCACCACAAATACTAACAGAAACTACTACCAACATCAATAATAATAATAATAATAATAGTAATAAAACAGCGTTTCGTTTACCTGATTTAACGAAAATTGACGATAATAGTAAAAAACGTAAACTATCATCATCATCATCTTCAACATCATCGACAATTGTTAATCCGGATAGTAGTTTAGCTCAACATTTATTGCATGGACCACCAATGAAAATTAATAGAAATGAACAAATCTATCGACATCGTACTAAACAAATGTTGAAAGAACAAGCCAAATTGAAAAAATATCCACCACCACCATTACCATTGAATGGACCGAAATTACAACAATTTTCTAATAATGAAGAAACAATAGAACAAATCCAAAATGAAATCAATAGTTATACATTACAACACCAAACAAATTCTAACGAAAATCAACAACGATTTAAATTGATCAATCCAATAAAAACATCAACACAAAATTTAATATTTAAACCGACAATATCAACAAATCCTGGTCCAAGTAATAATAATAATAATAATACAGATAATCTAAGGCAACAACTGGTTACACCAAATGCAACAACAACAACAGTAGTTATAACAACAGCTACAACAACTATTACTACTGCTCTACCGAAAAAACCGTC
>JAZBGX010001218.1:0-10607 GCA_037414775.1 Zonitis immaculata
GCTCAGGAATCGAATAAATTGTCGAAATAGAATGAATTTAGCTACTAGTACAATTGACTCAGGAATCTCTAAAGTCTCACTACACAACTAGGATAAAAGTGAAGGAATTCTCTCTCCTGAGAATATCCACTGAGTTGCGCCTAGAAATTTTTGTACAGGTTCTAAGAAAACTCAAAAGCAAGTAAGACTCTCTACCTGAGATAGATTCCTGATGAAGACAAATAAATGCTGAAGAATTGCAATTAAAGCTCAGATTACCTGATTCAGCTACTACACTAAAAAATTCAATGAAACTAACAGTTCTACCAACTGTTATAAGAAAATGACGAATGTTGAATGCAACTATTAATTGGAAGATTCGATTATTTAGGAAAAATTGAATTGAAATAGCTCAGGATAACAAGATACTCAGTTTTCTGAGCTACTCGAAATAGCTGAGTCATTTTATAATTTTGTATTGTTTTCATCAATTTCTCATCGACTATATTTAATAATTGAGACTCCAAATTTCTGAAACTTCCGAAAACACGACTCAGGAATTAGAAAATTTCCTAAATTCGGGATTCCGAGGAGAATCCCGAATCTGTGGATTGTTCACAATTTTCTGATCTAATCCTGGAAGGAATCCGAATAACTCTCAGGAATACCATTCTAATCAATGGAATAACTCAGGAATTCTCGAAAAATATTTATTCTTGATATCAATAATACTTTATTAAATTTGGAGTAAATCAAGATTTGGGAAGGTACTACATTCGATTTTTCGAAAACTGAGGCAGCTCAGGAATCAAATATACCAAATTTATAATTATTGTAAATGAGCTTAAGCTTGTTCTCAGGAATAATTGTCTACATCACAATTCACTCAACAATTGGTATTTCTTAAAATAAACTGTAGCTATACTCAAGCTATTCTCTCAGGAATCTTTGAAGTCCTATCATACGTCTTTAAAAGAAAACCTTGCCCTTTACACAGAGAGCTAGAAATCCATTTATAAGTCCTTAGAATGCTCGGAAACATCACAAGTCAAACTCTGTTCCTGAGACAGATGCTTAATGAGGACGAATCAAAATTAAGACTCAGCAATTACTCTACCAACTGTTATTGAAAAGTTAATCGTATAATAATTAATTTTCGAAATTTGATTGTGTCGAAAGTTGTTAATAATCACAACAAAAAAAATGACAAATGACAAACATAAATACAATATGTATATGTCATCATAAACAATTTAATCTATCCATAGCACACCTTGATCTGATTGATGGCTTTTTATTTTATTATTATTATTATTAATAAATTGTGGTTGTTTTTTATTCTAAACACGATTGATATTGATCCTCTCTATCTATCTATCTATCTATCTTACTCTTATTATTATTATTATTTATATATATAATTTTTTGTTTTCGTTTTTGTTTTTGGTTGATTGTTTCGGACGTTCCAATTGGGATGTGTCTCAACTAACAACTAAGACTGATGACATTCAATCTATATCATTCTATAGAGACGATATGGAACATATGAAACTAGTGACAGATGTTTGTGTGCAAGTGCCTTTAGATATATATTGATAGTAGTTGTATATAGGACGTATTAAGGCTGGGTTGTGGATCGAGAGGGAGGGTGGGTGTGAGTTTTCTAGGGTAGTGTTGAATCCCAATAGACATAGATACTACCTGACTAGGTTATCAATATCGAAAATATCAAGAATACTCAACTCACAACAACCCCCAAACACATTGCACCCTTCTTATAGAATGTTCATGTTGTTGTTAGATCAATTCCACCACCCTCCAACACACACACACACACACACACACATATATATATAGATAGATATCTTGTCAAATTTAGTCATCATTTTGATGGCCTTCTTGAAATATTATTGTCTCCATTTCAATTCGAATCTAAATGATTTATGACAGAATGCTACCGAAATCAAAACGATTCGCCTTATTTCATCCCTCTGCCCCAATTGTCTACAAAAAGAAATTTCTACCCTCAAACAAATAAACAAAAAAAAATATACATATATATATATATATATATATATATCTGTTAATTTGTAACTGTAATTGTTGGCAATGACAAAAGCCAATATTTAACAACGATTTCACAGTTGACTGGATCTGTCATAATGGCTTCAACAACTATACAACCCCTCTAACTCTATCTATCACTTTCTATTTAGGAAATTTTACCTCAAACCATCGATTTTAAGGGTTGTTGTCCATTTAGTTTCATCATATCGATTATATCATTGAATATAAATTTTATTGGAATTTTTTTCGATATTTATAAAAAAATTTAAATAAGGGTAGTTTTTCCGAGGGGGTGAGGTGGTTGCAAAAGAGGGTATTAGTCAATACTGTCATTCCAACCACTCGATAACCGCACACATATATATATATTTTGTCTGAGTAATGGTTATGCCACAGTGTATTTATCCCCTGTCATTACAATGAGGGGGTGTTTTTAGTATAAATGATAGAGAGAGAGAGAAATAGGTATAAGGGGTGAGGGGGTTGATCAAGCATTAATAAATGTCCTATTGTCACAAACATAGGATTATTGATTTTCAATGAATCTTATCTAATAATAATAATAATAATAATAATAATGAAAATATTTTGTTTTTGGGGAATGATTGGATTACAAATCGGATTGGTTGTCGAATTGCGTGAGACAATTTCCATAACATGCAATAAAATAGTTCGAATAATAGAATCTAATTTCCTTGATGATTTTTTTCCAGTAGATTTTGTTTTTGTTTTTTTTTTGAGTTTCGATTTTAATTACAATCGATACGATCAGATCGTACATCTGATACAATCATTAATATAAACAGTTGCAATCGGTGAAATTCCAAGTTATATATGATTACAAAAATTTATAATAAAGCTCTACTGAATGATTCATTGATGGCTGGATAGATGACTTACGATTCGATCAATACTTCAAATTTTGTCACATCCCATCGATACGATCCGATCTAATCGGATCAGTGCAATTTTGTTGCTTTTTATATATTGATTGCTGGTGAATTTTCACGATTATAAAGCTCTACTAAAGTATATGTATACTTCAGTTGTACGATCGTATCTGAAGATATGACTAACGATTCGATCCATACACAATATCTGATGGTCGAACCATATAAATATTCAGTCTCAAATCAATAAATTATTAGTTGATATTGATCGAATCGTACGATCTGATCGGAAGCAGTTCAGATCGATTGGATGCAAAAATTTTTTGGAAAAAATCCGAAATTTCATGAATTTAACGGATTAATCGTTGTAGAACGTTTAGACCGTATTTTATTATTTATAGAGTTTTGTATAGTTGGGAAGATGTTTAAAATATTAATCTGTAGTTGAGTTGTTCAAACGACAACAAGAAGACAACATAACGATAACAAAACGATAAGGGTTGCTATATATACTACACAATATATAAAGGAAGAGATCGTCAAAGACACATCAATTACGAAATATATGAAATATTAGCGATATCTCTTCGAAGCTGCTTTTTTTTTTTGTTTTTGATATCGTTTTATATTGTAAAGTGAAAATCAATGTTGAACAATCTAATATTTGTTCGTAAATACTTTGATTATACAAATCGATTTGATATGGTCGATTGTATCGTGCTTAGACTTTTATTAAGCCATTTTCTCCATGGGAAAAGCTCAATGGGAAATATTTGAAAAATTGATTATTCATCGTTTGTGTCTTTGTCAATTTATTAGCTCTTTGACAACAGACGGGCAAAAGAAAGAGAGATAGATAGATATATTGAGAGATAACCTGGTGCTTGATAAAAATCTACCCCAACTCTAATTTTTTTTTTTTTGGCAAAACAACCCTCTTATATTTTATATTAACTATTATCAAAAAAAAAAAAAATTGATAAAATTATTTTGTTTCAATTAAAATTTATAGAAAATTCGTGTTTATTATTATTATGAATTTTTTGTTCGGTTCGGTTCGGTTCGGTTCGAAGCAAAAAGGATCAAAATGGACTTGGTCCAGTAAATTTTACACATCAAAGAATTTCTATCCTTTGTAATCTTTAATCTTGTATTGATCGTCCAGTAGTTGTCAAACAATCTACAATAAAATAACAATATATACCAGATTACAAAGATACCATGAAATTAAGAAATTTTGAGAGCCACTGTTCGTATAAATTGAAAGAATAATCAGTCATCTTTAATTAATTAGAAGACAAAGGCGCACATCATACCAATGTTAGATAGAGATAGATAGACGTATTAATTAACAAATCGTCAATATAGTTGTCTTTGTTGGTCTTGTTGATTTTTTTTTGTGTATATCTGTGTGTGTGTGTGTGTGTGTTATAAAATTTACATATAGGTAGCCCTCATCTACTTTGACATTAAAGGGTTGTAAATATAGTTTTGTGTATTTCAAGAATTTTAAATTTTACAAAGGGTTTGTGGGTTCTTTATGTGATGCTCACCTATATATGAGGGGGTGGTTTTGTAGTAATTCTTTTATTTCACCCTTATTTATACGTATATTTTTTGTTTTGTTTATTTATATTAAATATGTCATTTATTTTTTTTTGTGTGTGGAATTTCCCGAAGATTTTCCCCCGGAAAATTCCTCAACTGTGCTCCGCTGGAACTGCTGAGTTATTCATTTATTTATTTATTTACTAATTGCGAGAAAATTTGTTTTGCTGAAAGAAAATATGGAATATTGCTGGAAATCGAGAATCCCTGAAAAGAATTTTCGTATAGAAAACTACAAAACAAAAAATAAGTATCCTGAAGACTATAAAAAAAATTGTGTCTCTGTAAAAATGTTTTTCATGAGTGGCTGAAATTTCAGTTGTAGGAAATATCAAATAAAATTTAGAATAGTCGAGAAAATTGCCAAATCGAGTGAAAAGAAATTTTCAGGACATAGTTTTGGACAATCGACAACTGAAATTCCTGAAATTGTGAAAATTTCCTATTTTTTCCTCGAATTTTCACCAACTCAATAGAAATTGTGGAATAGGAAAAATTGAAAAATAAGAATTTTGAATATTACAGAAATAGATAAGCTCCTGAAATTTGGCTGAAAGAACTCAAACTTGAATAAAAATATTTAAAATCTATATATGCAAAAACAAATCCCAAAAAAAATTAATTTCCTCAAGGAAGGAGCGTCCTGAAAAATTCCTGAAAATTTTTTAAACGAAAATAATTGGAAATTTCCTGAAAATAAGTTATTGGAGCGAACAATAATGAAAAACAATTAATCCGAATTACATCTATTGCCAATAATTACTGAAAAATATTGGAAAAATCCTGGAAAAACTGAAAAAATTTGACATCAACTGAAATAACTTTTACTACACTCCAGAACTTTTAGAAAAGTGTTATCGATTCATAAATAAACGAAATATTGAGAGACTGCTGAAAACATTCAACTGAAACTGAAAATTCTGAAGAACTGCAAAGATTATCATTTGAAATTCGCTGAAAGAAAATCTCGCTGATCAAGAAAAATTACTCAACGGTAACTGTGTATAACTTGTGACAGGAATTATTTATTTACTGAAAAATTACAGCATCAAAAAACAGAAATTCCTGAAATTGTGCAAATAAAATTATATTTTCCTGAAAACTACAATTAAACAAAAGTACAAAAATCAGGATTGTGGCAGTAAAAGACGAGGAAGTAGAGGAGTCCTGAAACTTTGCTGAAAAAAAATTTCCAATAGCGTTTTACTGGAAATTTTTGGCAACCTACGAGATTTCCCTTCAAATAAATCCTGAAAAATTATAAAATAAAAGAAATTTTTATTTCCTGAAAATAAAGTAATAAAACAAGAATTGTATTGAAAAAGTATAATTACTGAAAAATCCTGAAATTTACGAAAAATTACTGAATAAACTGAAAAATTCGTACAATCAATTCCTGAAATTTTTTTCATCAATTTTGCAAATAGATGAGATGAATGCTGAAACGGAAATTGTAAAATTTAGAACCTGAAAATTTTCAAGTAAACTAAAAAATTTCCTGAAAAATGCCTCCATCTTTTTTATTTGTTCTCCATTTTAATCAATGCTGTCTCACAATCCAATTAAGCATCTCTGTATATATATATATACAATAAAGCTTGTTGTTATTGTTGCCATCACCAGCAACCCCTTTTTCACTCATTTTGACCAAATAAAGGGAAGATTCCACCTTGCTCAACCAAAAACCGCACTAAAAGTCCAAACTTTATAACTCTAATAAGTCAACAATGAAGCAAAAACGAAAGAGATAGAGATAGATGGTTAATATTATATACAGGAAGCTTCTTGGTTATATATATATATATGTAATGTAAGATGTCGGTATATAGTTAAGGCGGTAGATGGGGAAGGGCGTGGCGGGGCGGGGGGTGATGATTAAACCAAACAATATCAAAGATATGGGTTTCTTGCGACCGTCACCAGGATATTTATTGTATACTATACATATATATATATATATGTTGTATATGTCGTATATGTTAAAGTTGGCCAAAGATTATGTACGCTATTTAATCCTTTACTGTAAAGTCGCACAAAGTTGGTAAGACTGTTCACGCCTTGTTCATGCCTACCCAACAACAATAGATTGTAAATTATCATCCCTTAAATATATGTCTTTGGTCATTGTTTTCACACAACTTTATAACAAATAATAATAATAATAATAATAGTACGATGGTCGATTTTCATGTTTTACACCCCAAACTAAATAGAGAAACAAAACAACAACAAAAAAAAAACAATTATAAGAGATATTTAAGGATATTTCATGATGGTACTTGAATTAAACGAAGGTCCTTTATAAGGACCCTTATTTAGTCTACGTGTCTATCTTTATATGTATATATATAATTCAATGTTGTATATATGTACATGTATATGTGTGTGTTTAATTATAGAACCGACAAGACCAGAGAATTTATTGGTCAACATCTTAGACGGTTTCTCTTATGTTAAGGGATGCTACTAAAACCACCCCTATTATATCTTAGAAGATCGGTGGAACCGCAATGCGGCGTATCGCTCCAATTTCGATTCATAAAAAATAAACAACGATTTTTTTTTCTTTAGTTCGCTAACAACAACCAAAAAAAAAAAAAACCTACCCTTAATTTGTTTAATATAAAATTTACTATAATAGAAGATCTGTTGTCGCGCGTTTATATTTATATAGAGTCGTACAACCCTCTTGTTATACTTTAAAGGTCATTGTAAACTGATGAGGCTGTAAATAACCACCCTCTCTATCTACCTGTTTTTACTATCTACCCACTCCCCCATATACTCCCTCTATACACACACACACACACACAGACACACCAATGAAATGTTCATCTTAAACTAACCCTTTACTGTCTACTAAAAGTCCTTTCATTATATCGAAGATGCCCGGCAAGCAGCGCTTGATTAAATTTAGTGGCTTACCGTTTGTGTGATAAGGAAACAAACACCATCAACATCATTAAAATCATCATCATTGAATTATTATTATTATTATTATTAATATTTGATGATGATGATAATTGTTGGAAATTGTGATTTGTTAAAAAAGTTTTAAAAGCTTTTCCACACTGTGTGTGGTGGCAACAACAACAACAACAACAACAACAACAGCAAATATGGAAATTGTCTTTAATTTTGAAATGTCTCCCTATCCCATGCTCTTTTAATTCTACAAAAGTTCAAAACGATAAAAGTTTAAAGGGTCTAATAACTGTCTATAATATAACGAGTGTATCACGGTATTTCTAATCGCAGTAGGCGATAGTAGACGTATACGGTCATAGTTTAGTTGATACACGATTAAATTTGACGTTTGTTGATCTATTGCTCAACTACAAAAAAAAGTAAGGTTAGAATATTACAAATGCTAGACGACTCACATAGAGTCATAATCAACTGATACACTCGTTATATATAAGTATATAAAATAATAGTAACTTTTAATATTACAATGTTGGCAATAAGTATTTGAGTTTATTTTTTTTATTTGACACCTCCAAGAAATATTAAAATAAAAATAAAAAGAAATCAAGAACCCTCTATTATTATTATTATTATTATTGCTACTTTGGGTGGTGACTTGATTTTTTTTTGTTTGTTGTTTGTTGTTGTCTTTATCTTACGTGCGTGTTGTGTTTTTATACGCTTTAAAATAGTTAAGATTTTGACGACAAAACTTCAAAGTTTTAGATGTGTTCATGTGTTTGTCTGTGTGTGTGAAAGAGAGAGAGAGAGAGAGAGTTAATCTAAAGTGATAAAATTTAATTCGTCCTGGTGTTGATTCTCAGAGGGGTATTTCTGTTATGTCTTTTGTGTGTTTTAGGCTTTTATCACGATTATATATAAGACTATGGGATGTGTGTTGTTGTTGTTGTTGTTGTATCGAATTAAATTTTCTTTAAGGAAAAACGTCTAGGCAAGAAAATAGATCAATAATTTTCAATTTACATTGATTTACAATTGAAAGACAACGATGATTGGATGATTTTGGGAAAAAAACGAGCAGCTAGCTGTAAGCCTCACTAGTTATGAGTAAAATACGAGAACTTGCACGAAGTCTCAACCGCCATCAAAGCAATATGTCTACTGAAGACCTACATGCCAAATTGGTGGAAGCATCCACGGAAAACAAGCGCCGCAAAGGACGTCCATCCACATTCTGCAGTAGTGGAAATGTTAATAAAAGTCAAAATTTCCACTTCTACCAGAAGACAAAGTGTCTACTGAGGACATACATGCCTACTTGGTGGAAACATCCACAGAAGACAAGCATTACAGAGAATGTCCATTCATATCTAGCAAAGACAGCAAAGCAAAAAATAATCAGACTCCTAGTTTTCTAAATCTTTCTGTGACTTAGTGGAAACAAAAGAAAAGCATGGCAAAGGACGTCCATCTACTTTCCACAAAGGCGAAAACGCAGAAAAACTTTGTCCCTTCCTCAATATTCTCTGCCATCATCTTGTCATCTACCCTTGTCTTGAACTCTTTCTTTGGTTATACTTCTTCCTCTGTCTCTAATTATTCCTTTTCGCTTTACTCCCACTCTTGTCTCTTTCTTTCCTTCATTTACATCTTCATTCTCTCTCTCTATTTCCTTTTTTATTTGTGTCTTACGCTTGTTGTTTTCCTTTCTCTCTCTCTCTCTCTATCTCTCTCAATCTTAATTTTCCTCTTGTTTCTCTCAATAATCTCCTTCTATTTCGATTTCTCTCTATCATTTGTCTTTTTGCTCTTCTTCCATTTCCTCCATCTACTTCTTGCTCCTCTATTCTCTTTTTTTGTTCCTCTCGACTACATAACATCACCTCTCCTCACTTCTTTTCTTAATCTCAATCTTCCCCTTCAAGTCTCCATCTTATTTACGTTTTGCTCTTTCTATCACTTGTTCTTGATCGTCTTAGTTGCTATGTTCAAGTAGTTTCTATTATTTGTATCAATCTCCATACTTCGCCCCACTCTCTCTCACTCTCTTTTTTGCCTTCTTAGGAAATCATGTTCGATTCGATAGCTTTCAGAAAAAAATACAATTTATGATCTATTTCCGCGTTATATCATATACAGGATGATCCAGCAGAGGAGAGCAAAAAAACACTCGAAAATCTAAAAATTGGGAAATCGTTTTAACGTCAAAATACCCTCTAAATATCACACTGTACATCGTCGAGTCCGTTTTTTTTTTTGTTTTTTGCACCCACTAAAGCTACAGTTGTAAAACGAGGAAAGCCTCTGATGGACCACGCTATATGTATATCTATACATAAATCGTATAGTTCCCATTTAGAAAATCTTCCATTTTTACCACTTTCCATAATGGCTCATAACCATAGATCCGTTCTAAATTGTTACATCCGAATATTCAAATTCATTCTTTGTATTCCTCTACTTCTATATTATTGAAAGAGTTCTCCATCATATCGAGAGCTGTTGTCAAATTGATGGCAACAACCAGCAGGCGACAATTTCCTCAACATATATATATATATTTTTTTTAAATATATACATAACATATTAAATGCATCCCATAAAATATGTATCCCCATTTTCGATATTAAAAATATGTATATCTATATATATTAGAATATATATATATGTTATATTATATAGAGAAACTGATACATTTGCATATGACATTTTTAATGTAAAAAAACGGAAACTCATATCAAAACTTCAGATTTATGACTTTTAATATACATATATGAATGGTTAAAGGCGTTATTCTCACTATTGATACACAACATACCCCCTTAGACCAACTTCAACCCCCTACCACCCATAACAACCCTCTCTCTCTCTCTCTCCTATCAAAATATTCAAGTAAAAAGCTATAACTATCCAAAAACAAAAAAATGAAATAGAGTGCTAATAAAAATAAAACAATAACAAAAAATATATATAGACACTTCCGGTTTTTATGTCGTAGATACTTAAAAATTATATCGAATATATATTGGGAAACTTTTCAAATATTTGGCGGTTATAAATTTAGACATAATCGACCTTGAATACAATTTAATGGAACTACAATCGAGATGGCGCTATAATCGACTTTTATATTTA
>JAZBGX010001219.1:5107-20172 GCA_037414775.1 Zonitis immaculata
AGCGCTTTTTTTAATGTTTCCCAAACACCCTTCCAATTAAATTTATATACTTGTACACGATATGACGTAGAGATCGTATCAATAATAAGTTTATCGACGCATGAAAATTGATTTATGAATTATCGTTGTTTTATGGTTACAATCTTTGTGAAATTTTACTGAAAATTGATGTTTTCCATAAACAATTATTTTGTTACAAAATAGATTTCGCACATATGAACGATACGGTACGGAAAGCGTATTATTGAAATTGAAAATAAATTATTTATAGTTCCCATCAAGGATATTATCTTGTAGAAAAAAAACACGAATTTCGAAGCGATTGTTTGAACATCCTCTTTCAAACAATCCTTGAATTATCTAATTTCTATTGGACAAGTTATTTTAGATTTGAAAATAATCATAAAGTCGAAAATTATTGTTAATATATTGTACATTAATTCGTAAAAATAATCAATAATTTATTTATTATCCAATTTTTCTTCTTAATTTGAATATTTAGAAAAATCCATCAATATTTTTACAACGTTCAGAATTAATTTCAAAATCATAAAAATAAATTAATCAAAAAAAACAACAACAACAAGAAACGCGAAGTTCCATTGATTAATTATTAGTTTTCCAACAAATCAAATTTCTTAATCACATAAAAAGTAATTTGAAAATAATAGAAGCTGTGATTTTAACACTGAATTTCTCAATTTATCAAAATATCAAGAACTTTTCGTAATATCGTACAGTTTGTTCGTTAATTCAACAATCCATATAGTCAATTCATTAATTATTTAATTGCTCTATAATATGAGTAAATTACCCGTGAGATATACGAATTATGCGATTTTGATTATAGTTACTCAATCGTCTCGAATAAATAATTAAACGAAAAATTATGGAAGTGACCATAAAATTATCAGTGTTTTTTTCTTCAATTTTTTTTTTAATTTTGTTAACCTAAATATATGTTGTACGACTATTGAGTAATTTCGAATTAACACTGAAACTCCTTGAACAATACTTAAAATGTTCAAAAACAATTTAGAATGGAATCCGTGTTTACTACATTTTTTTTTACATATGTCGACTCCTCAAATGCCGATTAATGATAATTCCAATGAACGTGGTGAACTTTTACTCAAATCGACCCATAAATGATTCACTAAAATACATAAATTACGATTCATATTCACAAAACCACCCCCATAAAATGGCGAAAAGAAATTAGTTGCAGTTAAAAAAAAAATCAATATAAATGATAGTAATCAGGTGATTGAAATTCTAATTGATATAATTTCCAATATAAATAACAACAATTTGAATAAATTCACATTTCGGATATCCATTATATTCCAATTAACAATCAAGGCGTTTTCCTTTTTTCTTTCAACTAATGGAAAGCACTTTTACAACATATATACAGGTCATATCCTTGAGATTGTATTTATATTTTAACACTTATATCAATTGATACTTATTGGGTAAGTAATTCAACTTGAATTATTATTAATAGAATAATGGAATGAATAAATGTTGACATGAAGTAATAATTGTTATTATTAAATTATAATTATTATTATAAAAATAGAAGGAATTAAATTATATCTAAATGGAGAAGAAATTATCTATGACCCAGTTTATTTTTAATTACAGTCCATGGTTCTTTGCATGTGTAGTATTTTATATAATTAATCAAACATTACATAATTACTATAAATTCAGTTTTCGCGCTACAATAGCGTCAAGTCGACCAATCTGCTTTTGTTTCCTTATAATGTTTGGTTACTTCATGGTTACTTCAGTATCACCAACCGTAATTGAAATTACTAAAATTTCCAATTTTTCAAAACGTTTTTCTCAATTTTGTGAATAAAAACATTGTAAAATGGCCCTATCTCCGAAAGAATCCGGTCAACTTGTAGCTTCTTTAAGTAAAAATGTGAAAATCAATGAGAAAAATATCGAGAAACTTGGAAATATTGTAAGATGGAAAAACTAACCTCAATTATTAAAAAAAAAAAAAATCAATAAATGTTTTTATAGATTATAGAAGAGATTGAATCTGGTCGTCTATCGGCAAATAATTTCAGTCAAACTGATGTCCATCCAAAACCAGATGATCCTCAAGCAATCGATTGGTTATTCGTAACAGATACTTTAAATTTTTGTTTTTGGCACTTAGATAATGAACCTGGATGGATTGTTGATGGTTATACGGGTTATTTTGCACTTTGTGCAGCTATCAATCGAGCCCGCAAAGTATTGACATTCAATTACTGTATTGATAATAGCAAATTAGATTTGTATATTTTAGGAAAATATTGATATTTTGAATCCGAAATTTTATTCACAAATTACTGAAAAAGATCTCGCTAACATCTTACGTAGCGATAATAGTGTGCATGTACCTTTATTATCTGAACGTTTACAAAATTTACATGAAGTTGGTAATGTACTATTGGAAAATTTTGATGGTTCTTTCATAAATTGTGTAAAACAAGCTGATCATAGTGCTGTAAAATTATTAAAATTAATAATTGATAATTTTAAATGTTATAGAGATGAGGCTATTTATAAAAATCATAAAATTGGTATTTATAAGCGTGCACAAATTTTAATTGGTGATATTTGGGCATGTTTCAATAATGAAAATTATGGTTATTTCAATGATATTGAAAAAATTACTATGTTTGCTGATTATCGTATACCACAAAGTTTATTATATTTCAATATTTTCGAATATAGCGAGGAATTATTGGAAAAATTACGGAATGACCAAATTTTAGAAAATGGCGATGAAAATGAAATTGAAATTCGTGGCTGTTCTATACATGCTGTTGAATTATTACGTGAATATATTGAGAAGAAATTAAAAAATAAAATCAATGCAGTATTAATCGATCATTTCTTATGGGATTTTCGAAGGAAGAACAATGAAGAGATTGTTGAGATGAAACTGCCATTCCATAAAACTTTTTCCATATATTATTAAATCATTGGAAAATAAATAAATAATTGGCACTAATTTATACCGTATATCTATAATCATAAAAAAAATTATTGACAATAATGTTTAAGACTTAATCTAGCTGTAATATTCATTGCTTGTAATTCAGTTAGTAATAATTTACAGGCATAAGGCATTGTGATTGTGGATACATGCCCCGAACTTTTACAACTATTACACCATCCACAATATCCTAATCGTCCACATTTATTGCAAACATCAACATCACAAGCATCACTAGAGACCATTAAACGTTCAACCAATAGCATACTAAAAAATAGAAACGAATAAATTCGATGGTAGCACAGCAAATAATAAAAATATCTGTAATCGTTTGATATATTTACCTAGCTCCATATCCTATCAAACAGTCTCTTTCCATCTCACCTAATCGTAAACCACCATCTCGACTTCTACCTTCTGTCGGTTGTCGAGTTAATACAGCACGTGGACCACGTGCCCTTGCATGTATCTTATCCTGTACCATATGTTTCAATTTCTGATAATAAACCGGTCCTGAATAAATATAAGCTTCTAATGGTTCACCAGTTATACCAGAATAAAAGAAATCTTTTCCTTGATAATGATAGCCATGTTTAATTAATTCATCACTAACATCTTGTACTTTTGAACCACCAAATGCAGTACCATAATGAAATTTACCTTCAACAACACCAGCTTTACCCGATAATAATTCAATTAATTTACCAACTGTCATTCGAGATGGATAACCATGTGGATTCATTATAATATCTGGGCATATACCGTATTCATTGAATGGCATATCTTCTTGTTCAACAACTAAACCGATAACACCTTTTTGTCCATGTCGTGAACTAAATTTATCACCAATTTCTGGACGACGTGTCTGTCGTAATAATATCTTAATTAATGTTGTATCTTCTTCATTTGTACTAACTAAAACTTTTTCTACATAACTTGGTTCATTATTACGATAAGTAACTGGTGTATCTTTATATTCGACGGTTGTATTTGTACTACCTGGTACTGAAGATACAGTCGGTACAGATTTATTGACAAGAACCTAATAAACAAAAATTACTACAATAATAATTAAATATTCTGTTGAAATTGTTGATTGATACTTGTTTATTATCGACTTGTTCACCAGGTGCTACAATACCATCAGCATCTAATACTTTATGTCGTAATGTTGCTTGATTTGTATTTATATCGATTAATGGACCTTGTATACGATCAAATGTTTGATTTGCATAACGTTTCATCATACATTTTGTTGTACGATAAACTAAACAACGACCAAAACCACGATCAATTGATGCTTTATTAATAATTAAAGCATCTTCTATATCATAACCACTATAACTCATAACAGCTATTACAGCATTTTGACCAGCTGGTAATTTATCGAAATTTGTTAATTCAATTGTTTTTGATTTAACCATTGGTGCTTGTGGATAAACTAAATTATACATTAATGTATCCATACGATTCTTTTGATTATAACCAATTGTTCCTATATAATAATAATAATAATAATAATGTTAATAATTAAAAAAATAATTAATTAGATATCAACCCATTGCTTGTTTCCCCATAGCACATTGGTAAGTATTCCGTGGCGATTGATTATGATGTGGATAAGGAACTAGACCAGCACAAACTCCTAATAATGTAAAATTGGCAATCTCTAAATGTGTTGTATTTTCGTTAATATCTTTTTCATAGCAAGCAATAAAACTATCATTTTCTTCATTTACATCTAAAAACTCGACTAAACCTAAAAAAAAAACTTTCAAATAAGTTTTCCTGATAGAAATTTGGATAAAATATTGAATTACCATCATGTAGAAAATCCTCAAAACTTCGAATACCTTGTTCCAATTCAATGATATGTTGTCTTGTAACTAAAGGTCTACCTCTTTCAACAATAATATAAGGACGACACAATCTACCACCATCACTACTTATATAAACGGCACGATGTAAATGATTTGGATAAATCGAAATATAACTCGATATAATACCTTTACGACGTAATTTTCTAAACGTATTTATTAAACGTTTATAATTACGTATAGTACCCAAAATTGTACCTAAAATTATTTAAAAATTAATCCGAAAATTGTAGGAATTAATAAATTAATAATTACCATTAAGGAAAACAAAAAATACATCATCAGCATGTATTCCCATACCTGAATAGATACGTAAATCTGAAACACCAGCATTATATGCTAAACGTATTAAAGGATATTCATCAACTTCAGTCGTTATATGAGTCATTAGAGCTAAATTTTTCACTAAACCACAAGCCTAAACATATATTAAAGTAATAATTTAAAAAAAAAAAAATCTGTTGATAAATTATACTTCTCCTTCTGGAGTATCGCTAGGACACAACATGCCCCATTGACTTGGTTGTAATGATCTCGGTCCAGATACTTTACGTGTCTTTTCAAACTGCGAATTCACACGAGTCATCATACCTAAAGCTGATATATAACTTAATCGTGATAGAACTTGTGTAACACCTAATCGTTCCATACGAAACCGTTTAATAACCCAATTGCCCTAAAATTGAATGAATTTTCAGTAAATCTATTGATTAATTAATAGAGAGAGAACAAACAGTAGATATAGCATTGACTAGATCTTTGGTAATACCATCATTACGCATATGCATAGCAGCATCAAATTGTGCTGCACGTATTTTCGGTATATTTTTTTCAGCAATTTTTTTCAAATCTAAATTGAATCGCTTAAATGTATCTTCAAATAATAATGACATTAATGAACCAGCTAACTCCAAACGTTTATTACCATAATAATCTTTATCATCCAAGAAACGTTTATCTTTTTGTGCTTGTATAACACGTTTGACCATCATACCTAAATAATAGGCTTTCATACGGAAATTATAATCTTCATCACTAACATGCGCCAAAACTGTTGTTGCTAATACATCTCTAGCTTCATCAATTGGTGTTTTCATTTTATTAACTGATGTTACATAACGTTTAACAACTAATTTTGTTGATATAAATTTTAATGCTGCCATTTGTGTATAGATTTTCAAATTGTGACATTCTTCTAATGTTGGTTTCAATATAGCTAACTCACTTATACCGATCATTTCATAAATTTCTTTATCGCTCATAACGTCCATTGCTTTGAAAATTATCGACACCAGAATAGGCTAAAATTTTACAGTTCAGTTAATTGAACATAATGTTAAAATTTAAATATTCACATCCGTAAAACTATTGTGACTTAAATAATATTTGTTTCCTTTATAAAATACATTTGTTCTAGATTTCTTTTCATGTGTAGAACTAGTAACTGTACATTGTAAACCATATTTCGATTCTTCAACTATCATACGATTTCTCGATAATTGTTCTTGAATTAATATGACTTTTTCTTGTCCTTTTACAACAAAATAACCACCAGGATCTAATGGACATTCATTCATTTTAGCTAATTCATATTCGGATTTATTGGTTAAAACACAATTTGAAGATCGCAACATTATTGGCATACTAAAAAAAAATCGTTATTATGTAATAAAACAAAAAATCCTTATGATAATTATAGGCAGTATTTTACCGTCCAATCATTAGACCTTCTTTACAAACACGTTGATTACCACGTGTATATTCAATATCAACAGAAATTGGTGCTGAATATGTCATGTCCCTTAATCGACATTCATGCGGTGTTGTTGGTTTACTTATATTGAAACCTTCATCAACATCTGGACGACCAACATAAACATTAGTATATCTAAAAAAAAATTTTTGATTATTTGTAGAAACAAATATAATTGTTTTATTACTTAATGTAGAATAACGGATCTGCATCGCAAACAATTTTATTATTAGCTTCAACAATCTTCTTAATATCAACATTTATAAAATAATTAAAAGAATCTATATGTTGTTTTACTAATCCTTTGATTTTGAGAAAAGCCGGTACCAATTTCCATTTTTCCTAAAAATTATGGAAATAATTATTGAATTCTAGATTATTCGAATCGTACATCTATTTCTTTAATTGGTTTCCGAAGATCTTTCGAATTAAGTTCAACCATTTTTTTGTAATCAATTTATAAAAAAATTACAATAAAACTGAAAAAAAAACCTTTTCAAAAGTGAGGTTAGGTGCGATTTTTTGATAAAAGCGACCTCTAATGGTACACAGTTGTCGCAATCTAATTGTAGCTCGACACAGAGATTTATTATAATTTCAATACAGCTTCAATAGAATATATATAATTTTCGGTATTAACAAATATTAACTCTTATACATTATAACTGAAGTAACAAATCTATTTTGCTTTGCACTTTTTTTTTTTTAATCTTTACTGACACAATAAATCAGAGCTACAATTTGCCTACTTCTTTATTATTATTATTTCAGAAATCTATGTATGTTGTATGTCATTGTCTAATATACTTGCCAACTTGTTTATTATATAAAAACATTTCGTTGGTATAAATTTATCAGAAATTACTTAGCCATCAATAAGTTTTTACTAAAATTTTTGTCTATTTCAATATTATCTTGTTATAATTTCAACTCAATTCATTGAGACTGTTTATAAATTATACAGTTTTAATCGTTATAAGTAAAAAATAGTAAATCCCATTTTGTCTTGTGACAATTGTATTTGCTAAATTGTAGTTTAAATCGATTAATCTGCAAAAAAATGGGTAGAAAGAAAGGTATGTTTAATTAAGAATAGATAATCGATCAGTTTTGTATTGTTTGATGAAATTTTCTTTGTAACATAAATTATAAAGAATTTTTAGAATATAGGTACATCGGGACTTCCCCTACCATCAATTCCGCCATTTGCAATTCATTTTCTAAAATTATCATCATTTATTTTATTATTTTTATAGATTACGTTTTCCTGAAATATAATTGTAGGATGAACATATATTTATAAAAATACAATAATTAATTAAAAACTAATTTGTCTATACAGGTTTATTTGGGTTTACTCCTATTTTTAAAACAATTGAATATAAACTTCCTTCTTGACCTAATTTTTTTTATTCTTTTTCAATTATTCAACTATCAGTTTATGATAAAATTCATATTTATTTTTATTAGGTAAAAAACAACAACCGTCTGGTGGAGCAGGTGAGCCAGAAGCTTCAAAACAAGAAGCTGGCCAATCTACAGCTGCTTCAGCTGGACCTTCTGGTGATGCACCATCAAAACAGCAGAGTCAACCTTCTCAGCAGAAACAAAAATCTGGATATAGTCAACAAGAACAATATCCACCACAAACAGCTTCACAACAACCGCAAAGGCAACAAGGACAAAGTAAACCGATAGGTGAGAGATTTCTTTTTCTATTTGAATTAATCTTGTTGTTGAAAGGAAAGAGATCAATGCTTTTTAAAAAGGGGGGGTATTTTTGGAGTTAACTATACTACATCTATATCTGAGGGAGTTTCTCGAATTTATATAAATCCCCGTTGATATTGAAAGGATTTGAAAGACTGTTGACAAATATTGTTGGTTTTTTTTTTCAATTACTCTTAATTTACGGACGGAGTAGTTCCAAAGTTGCAACAAGAGCCTCCGCAACAACATCATCAACAAAAACAACAACAGCAAAGTCAGGGATGGCGAAGAGACAAGGGTTAGTTTTCTAATTAATATCGATAAATAATCTCTTTAAAGCTTTATTGTGGGAGAATGACTGGTCTATTATTTATGCAACTTCATTCGAATTTAAAATTCATTTCTTTTATTAATCTTCACTTTGTAAACTAGATCCAATGGGGCAACAATCTCAACCTGAACCACAAAGACGACAACAACAACAACCTCGAGGTAAAGAGATGGGTCAGTAGCTTTAAATTCAAATCTGTATGTTCAATTTATTATTTAATAGGTCAGGAACAACCGCAACAGCAGCAACAATATGGACAACCTAAACGGGGTAAGTTTTTGTTATTATTATTAAAAGAAATACTTTAACATGTCCCAATTATTTTTAATAACTTTAATTCTTCAATTTTGATATCAGGTCCAAGACAACAGCAACCACAACAACAGCAACAATATGGACAACCTAAATGGGGTGAGTTTCTGTTATTTCAATTGAAAGAAATTCTTTGACATGCTTCAGTGAATTTTACCAACTGTAAGTAATCAATTTTTAAATTAGGTCCAAGACAACAGCAACAACCACCACAACAGCAACAACCACCACAACAGCAACAACCACCACAACAGCAACAACCACCACAACAGCAACGACAACCACAACATCAACGACAACAACCACAACAGTCGGTACCAAGTTATCAAGGAAGAGGAAGAGGAAAACCTGTAACATCACCTACATCTGAGAAACAGACAGAAAAATATGCTGTTGGACAGCCATCAGCTCCAATTGTAAGAGAGTCTGGACCACAACAATCGAAATCTGTTCCATCTAAAGAAACGACGCCATTACCAACAACAACATTATCAACTGTAAAAGGTAACAGTCTTACCAACATAAGACAATACAGCCCAGGTACTGAAGGAAGGCGAATTAGAGTGGAGGCCAATCATTTTCGTTTGAATTTAGGAAAATTAAAAGAAGCATATCATTATGATATCAATTTCAATCCAGAAACACCAAAGAAATTATTACGAGAAGCATTAAAATGTTTCCAAAATCAATATTTTCCTAATTATTTTGTTGCATTTGATGGACGAAAAAATATGTATTCTGCAAAATTGTTACCAATCAATGATAATCAAATAAGAGGTAGTGTGACAATTCAAGGTGAAAATAGAGATAAAGAGTTTAAAATTGAAGTCAAACTAGTTAGAGTTGTTGATTTAACACCGTTACATAATTTGATGGCTCAGACATTAACACCACAAGAGGCCATACAATGTGTTGATATTGTATTGAGGAATGCTCCAAGTTTAACTTGTATAACATCAGGAAGGTCATTTTTTACCCAACCTAGAGATAATATTGCTCATCTAGGTGATGGTATGGAAATGTACCATGGATTTTATCAATCAGCTATTAGAGGATGGAAAATATTTTTGAATGTTGATGTTTCACATAAAGCATTCCCTGTAGCTCAGCCTGTGCTTGACTTAATTTTGGATTTAGGTAGTAATCCTCCGCGTTTCAATATGCCAAAAGAACAATTGAATCAACCGCTGGATAGACGTTTAATAGAAACTGTTGAAAAATATTTGAAAAGTCTAAAAGTAAAAAATTGATTATTTAAATTTGAAAATATTTCACTTTATTATATTTTTAGGTGAAATATCAAATCCCAAATCAACCATCATCGCGACGTATATACCGTGTAAATGGATTCGGAACGCCAGCCAATGCTGCTAAATTTACATCAAATGGTAAACAAATAACTGTCGATCAATATTTTCGTGTTGAAAAACGTACACCTTTACGTTATCCACATTTGCCTACTTTATGGGTTGGTAGTAGAGAAAGAGAAGATAAAGTGTTACTACCATTGGAATTTTGTACTATTGAACCTGGTCAAGTTATACAAAGGAAAATGAATGAAAAACAAACAAGTAATATGATCCGATTTGCTGCGACATCAACACAAATACGAAAACAAAAAATAATGACTTCATTAAAACAAGCCAATTATAATAATGATCCATGTATTCGCGAATTTGGATTTTCTGTTAATAATGAATTTGAACAATTAAATGCACGTATCTTAACACCACCAGTAATACAATATGCAAGTGATAGAAAAGTAAGTGTTACGAAAGGCGTATGGAAGAGTGAAAGGTTTTATAATGGGGCTACCATTAAAAATTGGACAATCGTTTGTTTTGACCGTTATCCAGTTGATATGGAGAGATTTGCACAAGAGGTATAATTTATTATTCAAAAAATAATAATAATAATAATTTTTTTCTCGAAGATCTATAAACTAGCACATCAAAATGGTATTCGTATGGAAAATGACGCCACAAGACCATTTGAATGTAGAAATGCACGATCAATTGATGATGTGATTGCTTATTTTCGTTCGAAGAAAAATTTTGATTTGATTTTTGTTGTTGTACCAAATTCTGGACCGCAATATGCATTCACAAAAAAAGCGGCCGAATTACATGTTGGATGTTTAACACAATGTATTAAAAGCAATACAGTCCAAAGAAAACTGAATGCACAAACAGTTTTGAATATATTATTGAAAGTAAATAGTAAAATGAATGGAAAAAATCATATATGGGTGGAAACACCATTGATTATGAGAAGACCTTGTATGGTTATGGGAGCTGATGTAACACATCCAAGTCCAGATTCCACAAATATACCAAGTGTTGCTGCCGTTACAGCATCGCATGATCCAAAGGCTTTCCTTTACAATATTTGCTGGCGTTTACAACCACCAAGGGTATATAGAATTATATTAATAATTTTGGAATTATATCAATTATTGAAATTTTTATTCTTTCTTTTTTTTTCAGACTGAAATAATTTCAGATCTGGCAAATATTACTGAAGAACAATTATTGTTTTTTAATAGACGAACAGGATGTAAGCCTGAAACAATAATCTTTCTTAGAGATGGCGTATCCGAAGGTCAATTTAAACAAGTACAAGAAGCTGAAATTTCTGCAATTCAACGTGCATGTAAAAAATTACAAAAGGAGGATTATGAACCAAAAATTGTATTTTTAGTTGTACAAAAACGTCATCATACTAGATTATTTCCAGTTGATTCGCGCGATTCACATGATAAAAATTGTAATGTACCAGCTGGTACATGTGTTGATACTGAAATTGTTAATCCAACATTACAAGATTTTTATTTGGTATCACATGCTAGTATACAAGGTGTTGCTAAACCAACCAAATATGTAACATTATGGGATGATGTTGGTATGTCAAATGATGATATACAAAAATTCATTTATTTCTTATGCCATATGTTTACAAGATGTAATCGTTCAGTTAGTTATCCAGCACCAACTTATTATGCACATTTAGCAGCTGCTCGAGGTAAAATTTATGTTGAACATGAACGTCTTAATATGAATAATTTAACTCGAGATCAGGAAAAATACAAAATTCTTGATTCGATTGTTAAAGAAAAACCAATGTTTTTTGTTTAATTATCAATAATCAAGTTCGAATCAATATGTTGATTTTCAAAAACTATTCTATGCTATATTATTAATTATTATACAGGGTGGTCTACGAAATAACGCACATTATTGTTACACTTGAAGTCGAAGTCTTTACCAGGGGCCTAGATTAAAATGAGTGGTCAATCAGTGCGTACTATAGTAATAAGAAGATGAGTGGGAGATTCATATGGAACTGCGAAAGTAAAGTGCGTACTTGATTGGTTACTCATTTTAATTAATAACATATTATCTATGCGTCAGGTGTAAAAATTATAGAGGAATTTTATTATCTATAGAATGAAACAATAATGTCCGTTACCTCTTGGACAGCCTATATACTAATTGTCTAATAAATATGCACAATTTCAACCAATTTGTATTCATTTACATTTGAAAATTGATGGAATTATGCGTCTTTACTTGATAATTGGTATGGATTTGTTTTGTTTTTGTTTTTTGCTTTCTTGGGTTTGCTTTTATATAGAATTTTGGCTAAAATGTCGCTTTATTTTCAAAATTTAACACTAAAACAAATACTAAATATATACATAAATTGTTTTTTTTTAGTAACTAAAGAACAATAGAATTAAAATTATAATTTTTTGCTTTTCATATGAAATAAAATTGCCAATTGAAATTTATTTATTTTTCCTTTATCTTTGGCAATTACAAGAAACAGTTACATTATTCATTAAATAATATCAAGAATTATTTGAATAAGTTCCATTTAATTTTATATAAAAATCGACTATTTACAATAACTTGATACATTATTGTGATATGTTATCCAAAGTGTCAATAAGGCAACTGATTTTATTATCATTTTTTGTTTTTTTTTTTAATCGATCAATAGTTCAAAATGTACAGATCCGATACGATCAGCTCGGTTATATTCGATATTTTTAGCCCAAGCTCGACATTCAATATTGATTACAATTCCAGCTATTAACAAAATTAAAAAAAAAAACACCATCAAATATTGGTAAATAATTAGTATTTAATTAGATTTACTTACATACTGGTCGTAGAAATCGTACAGCAACTAATGGACTAAGATACCCTTCAGAATTTCTAAATGGGAAATAATATCCTGGAAAACCTTGTATGGAAGGATAAAATTTAACAGGTCCTAAATATTCAACATCAGCCGGATTTTCACCGACACACGATACCCAAATATTATTTCTCTTTAAACAAAAAAAAATTTATAAATAATTATAAATTGACAATCCATCAATATGTGTATATAGTACTTGTTCGGGTCTTGTAATATTTCTAATATGTTCTTTAAGTGAATCGGGCATTTCATCTGGTAAATCATTTGGATCATTATAATATTCCGGTATCCAACCATAAATTTTATTCAATTTCAAAAATATACACGGTGAACTACGATAATAATTGAAAAATTGATCACGACTACAATCACCCCAATCTTTAACATCAACTTCACAGACTTCCGTTTCTGATGCTGAATCCGTGTATGAACACGGTTTCAGGTAAGTATTACCTTTCTCGATTTTACCAGGTGTGTAATATTCTACAAAAATGTACTCAATTATTGTATTATTATTCTAATAATAATAATAACTTACTATCAAGAAATTCCATGATGTTATCGTACCAATTTAGATAATTCGCTTTATTTGTACCTTGTAACCAAATAAGTGTACTTTCTTCATTATTTTTTGGCATCGGACGAAAACCTAAACCAGGATTTGTTCCAATTATTGAACTATCTAATTGCCATTTCGGTATACGAGGGTCCAATGTTTGCAAAAATACCCACATACAGATTGCTACCAATGCTGCTAGCATTCCATAGAAAACCAAATAGAAAATACCAATCTTGGCTATTAACATAAAAATAATTATTGTTTCAATATCAATACATTGATTCAAATAAATAAATCGAAAATACAATTTAATAAATTATTTGTTAAGTTCGTTAGAAATTGCTATTGAGAATCGTACCCCAACCACTTGGTGTTTTACCCAGAAACGTTCCATTTTCTTTATGATAAATTCTGTGTTTATAATTATCAAATGCAGTCATATTCTCGTTGTATTTTTTGTTTTGTTTATAATTATATATAAATATTATAAAATTTCCATATAAAAACTAGAGATATAAATAATTTGGACGGAATTTTGTTTGCCACATTCACACACAAAACGTACAAAAACCAAGCCCACTATGACTAGTTCTTTCTTATTCAAACAACAACGCCACAAGCTCTATCTTTGTCTTTTACTTGATAATAACAACAACAAACAACCTATGTATACAACATCCAGGTATATAAGAATAATCACAATTCTATAGGTGCAGCTTGTGATAAATCCAAACAATTAATTATTGCATTTCCTTATCAATAAATAACATCAATAGTTATTCAGAAAATAATTCAAAATAATTTATATAAATCAAATAATCATAGGTGTGTCATTTGTTTTTAACCGTTACAACCAATCGTATTGTTCTATTCATTGCCACCTGTAATATGGCGGCAATTGTTTAAATTTAAATAATTTGCTTTTATTATTATAATTATTTATTATTTTTTCCTTCATTCATTAATGTCGTTATTTGATTTTATCTTGAATTAAGATAGAAAATTTTAAATTACTATCAGTTATTGTGGTCTAGGTCAAATTTGTGTTTCAAGTCATTAGTCTACTAGAGTCGTAGATTAATAAAAATTATGGAATAATTTCGTTTATAACACAGGAAAAGAAGTGCTATGCGTAACAAACAAGACTCGTGACGGATATCAAATGTATGTGTCATTCAATTAAACAAGCACCTATTTAATCTGATTAATAAATGAATGATGGAAATCTAATTGTGAAGATCTAATCCCAAAAAATATATACTCAAATCAACTCTAACTACAATAATAATGATGATTAATCTATTTATTTATTA
>JAZBGX010001220.1:4389-15765 GCA_037414775.1 Zonitis immaculata
TTCAATTAATTCATTTGAAAAGTAAATGAAATAGTAGATTTAAAGAGAAATTATAATAATAATAATAATAATAATAATAATAATAATAAATAATACAAGTAGTAATTTATCAATGAAATTGTATAAAAGGTTGTAAGAGATCAAGGTTGTTATGTTGTTGTTGTTGTTGTTGTTGTTCAATACCCATCTTCTTGTAACTTGATTTTTTGACATTTAGATTCTTGATTTTCTCGTTATCATTATTATTATTGCATTTATAAATAATAATAATAATAATAATACTGACAAATTGATGAAGATCAAGTTCAATGTGACAATATTATAAACGTTTTGGTTTTGTTTTACTGACAATAATTGGAAGAACAAATTAAAGTGACACCTTCCCATTTCCCATTTCTGGTTTAATCATTCAAGAGCAAACTTCACAAGCTACAGAAAAATTTGAAATTTATAGCAAAGTATCCAGCAATTGGTTTGGAGAGACAGCCCAATAGCAATAAAACGATTGTAGAAGAATGGAGAAAGAAAAGTTATACATTATACAGGATAAACCAACTCGAGCTTTTCTGGTCTGCAACTGTGACCCTATTGGAGGAAATAAAAAAATACAAGTGTGATATATCTAGACAACATGTTGGTAGACCAAATAGTTTCGTTAGATTTTCGGGAAATGTGGAAAATTAATCAATCAATTTAATTTCCCACAATTATGTATTCCATATACTCTATTTCCCGAAAAGTTAGAGAACTTATTTCAACTCCAAAATGTTCTCGAGCCATCACACTTTTGCTCCTCGAGTTCGTTTCTGTTTTTCCCCACTAAAACCAGAGTTACAGCGACACGAGGTAAGTCCAAAGAGGTCCACTCTGTATAATTTAAAGAATCAACAGGGTGATTTGCAGATCATAAACTTGGATTATAAGGTGGATAGACGATGACATTCTGAGACATCAATACACCTGATTAATTATTAATTAAATCAAGAAGCCAATGAGAAAGAGAGTCTAGACGATAAGTATGAGTTAGTAGACTTTACTTTTAGCCTTGAAGGGGCGCTTTTCGTTCCCCTATACATATAGATGTCCGCTCAATAGAGTTTTCACTATATATAATAATAAATCGTTTGTTAATTGATTAATTTATAATGATTCAATTATATAGTTTAAAATAAACTATTATTCATTAAAATATATATAATTATACATTATTGTCTCAATTGTTATTATATTATATAGTTTTTGTTATTTAATAAATATTTTTGTTATTATTATAGTTATTTTCAAACTATCTATAATTTGAAAGGCGATAAATAATTGCAACAAATCAACTTGTTGTACACCTTAAACTGTTTAACAACTACTAGTAATTGTAATAGAACAACAATAAAGTGATTGTGCAATTTTCTCTGTACATTTAAAGGTAGGTAGGTATAACAATCAAAATGCATTTAACAATTTATTAAAAACAAAAAATAACAAAGTAAAACTTATGATAAATAAATCATAATTTGTTCATATATACAATATAAAAATGAACAATCACAAATTATACGTATCCTTCTATTATTGATTGAAATAGAAAATTTATTGTTGGTGACTTCAACGGGTGGTCAAGCTAGATAACGACTGAATAAATTATTATCAATAAATACCGTAATTTAAATTAATTGTAATTATAAATTATATTAAGAATATAATCATGTACACGATACAAGGGCTGATCAAAAAGTGATAATAATTGTTCAATTTGATCACTCAAGACAAGACAGAAGCGTCCGTGTCCCATCCTGATTGTAGAGCCTACGGTCATGGCTCAATACAAGAACACAATAGACATTTTTAGAGATACTGCTGATTAAGTACGGATTGCCATCATAATCACTACGATCCGGAATGAGAAGAAATTTTTATTGATTAATAATTAAGCATGCGAATGTTTTATTATTTGTAATAGAAATTTCTGCAAAAGCGTCTCAAATTTGATTTGATACCATATGGCAGTTGAATTTAGCAACAATCAACGGTCTTATTGTTAGTAAAGTTAGAAATACGGGAAACTTTCTTTCATAGAAGTAGATTCCTGTGAGCCTGTCGATCCAACCAATACTCACAACGGGAAATTGTAGTTGGAAAAATAATGTTTGTTTTTGTTTTTTTTTTAGAAATTGCAATCAATATACGGAAAATTTATCGGGAACTCAACAGGTTGGAAATTCGTCTGAAACGTACCGGTACAGTTACATCATATACGAAAATAATGATTTAATTATTGAAATTAATAATTTGGTAATAATATGAAAATTAGAAATGTTTCTAATTCGTAAATATTTCCCAATAACTTTTATATGCATAGCGATACTTTTTCAGACGCATCATTAAAATTTGACCTAAAAACAAGCAAAAAAAGTTGATAGTTATAATAAACAACTTTTTTTTTTTTCAATTAAAATTATTTATTAAAACAAGTTTTGCGATATTAGAAAAATTTGAAAACATAAAATTGCAACTACCGGGATGTCTATAAATTTTATACAGAATGTCCCGAAATTGTTATCCAGACTAAAAGAAAACCTGGCATAATTGTAGGTCGTCGAATGCTAACTAAAGGAGTTGCACAACCGCCCGAATCCGGAACTGTTGATATTTGGTGTTATAGAAGTTAGCTCTTGATGCTTTATTAGTCGCTGCAAACAATTCATTGATAGCACTGAAGCTGTAGTGATTAAGTTGCATTTGAAGTATGAGCATAGTTATAGTCTAACATAAAACTGTTGTGCTAAAAATCAACTTTTCGAAAATTACGCTTCCAGTTAGCCAGGAACCGTTTGAGCACAATGCTTATGTGCACTTTCCTTTCTATTTTTGAGTCTGAAAATACACTGCTCTCCAATTTCAGGATGTTCATATAATTGAGTCGTCAACAAAACAATGGATAATCATAATTATAATCTCGATTATAAGTAGACTTAAAAATGATGATTGAATGAGAACTGTAATTGTAAGTAAAGAAATTTTAAGAAAAAAAAATCTAATGAATAATGAGAAATTTGAAATTGAATTTGATGAAAAATGGGAAAAATACCATCCCATTCACTCCCAATTGTTGAATGTAGAAGAGGAAAAATGGTGGGTTTTTTTTTGTTTTGAAAGTATTAAATTACAATACGAAAGTGAATTTGTAACAAAAAAATACTTTAAAAACAAACAATAGACGATATATACGATTAGATATAGTCTATTGAAAATTTCCGAATAATAATTACAAATTTGATAATTAAAAATTAGAAATTCTACCAATTGATATAAGAAAATTCAAATCTTAAAGAAGAAGAAACAAAAAATCGTAGAAATAAATGGCACCAGATGCAACGAAGTATTTAATATATATATATATATACTTATCCACTAATTCAAATTCAAACTTCCCGCCCCACCACCAACACCACTGTGCATGCCCACCCGGCGCATCCACCAAAATGAAAATTTCAAATTTCCCGCCAAAGGTGGCCCAGGATCGGTATCATATAACTACTAATAACAGGAAATCCAACTATTTGTTCTGGACAAAAGTGACCATTCGTCTTGAATTACGACTTTATGGGAAACTTTCTCGGGCGGAAGTTTGCTGTATTTCTAAATTTCCTTTGATCAATCGGGAAATTTTCTCGTGTTTCTGAAAATCACCGAGCGTGATCCCAAATTGATACTCAAAAAAACAGAGCTTGAACACTCTAATCCATAACCATTTGAGCAGCCAGGCCAAGTTAAACCAGTATTGAAGCCGATATTAGGTCGAAGCATTGAAATACCTGAAGCAGCGCCACCCGGAGTTGAACCAAGCTTGATTAGAATCATCAAAGGGCCAATAAGGTCAAGTTATCCAACGTTAACTATTCGAAAGTCCAGACTGGGTTATCTAGTGTATTGTAAATATTTATTATAAAAATAAAATATTTAAACAATTAAGGAAATCCAAAATTATTCGAAACCAAATAACAAATATAAATGATGGTATTGATTGGGAAAATTATTATATAATAATAATCATCTTATTAGGCTAAATTTTCTAATAGAAAATTTAATGGAGATTTCAACGGACGATAATAATCGATAGAGACTATATCACGTCAAATCGATTTCGTATATAACTTAAGTAATTAATGTTTTAATTTATAATAAATTCGTAAATATATTATATAGAAGAAGAACTTTCCAATTGAATATTATAAGTAAAAGTTTCCGTTATAATCAAATATAGATCTACCTATTTATATAATTATACAAGTGCGTATATATCTACATATACAGGATGGACCGTTGCAGACTTTATACCAGTTTGTAACTCAGACCCTAGACAATATTTCGGCGTCAAAACGGTTGCTTTAGCTTTCCGGGACATTAATTTAATTTTCCATACTTTATAATATTTCCCATATTTTCCCCCAAAAGTTTCACTGGCCGTAAGTATCCTCGATTAAATATTTAAAAATTGTTTCGAGAGTGAAAGAGAGCTAGCGCACTATACCGTCTACTATACAGACACAGATGCCGAGTGTCAGTTATATGTTTTTATTTCTTCTCCACTAGAATCAGAGTTACAGACCAGAAAAGCCTGAGGTGGTCCATATCCTGTATACAGGCTTTGGCGTAAGTTGCGGAAAATATTCTTTTGAATTCTGCTCTATACTATACATAGTTTAATCTTTGATTTTTGAATTAAGTAGTGGATGGTCGTATGTTCAAATGGAACGTTCTAGATATTTTCGCATTATAATAAAAATTATGGCGGCGTGTAGATAAAAATAACAGATGTCGAGTTGTCGAGGAAATTGTGGAATTTTGTGAAAATTCCATTTGCATCGTTATTATTTGATGATGCTTCTCAATATCTAACAAACCATGCACCGCACACCCGTCTAACCTTACATCAAAAATCAGATGTTCAGCTACTTTTACCGGACCCTGTATATACAAGTACTAGTGTGTAGATGTTGTAAAAATGGTACTGATTTTTTATAAATTAGGTTTGATTTTATATAATTTTTGATTTCCTCATTATATATTTATTCTCGCGACTAGTTTTTGTTTTTTTTTTTGTATTGTGCTAGTTATTTTTCGTAACTACCTATACAGGATGGTTCACCATAGGCTTCCCGGTCTTGTAACTCTGGCTCTAGTAGGTGCAAAAAAAAAACGAACTCGACTATCTAAATTGTGATATTTGGGGAATATTTCGACGTTAAAACGATTCCCCAAACTTTAAATCTTCGAGTGCATTTTTTGTTCTGTCCACTAGAATCGGAATTCCTGCAAGACCAGCATAGCCTCTGACGGACCACCTGTATACAACCAGAAAAAATCACATATGTAATAAGTCGTGATTATATGCATTTAATATTCAAATTACAACTCAGCATTTATTCTATTTTTATTAAACCATGATAATACTGATAATAATTTACACTATACCAGTCGCACACATTCACTTATTTTCAATAATTGTTCCTGAAAAAAAAAAAAATACAAAACCTTGCCGTTGCCAACAATCATTATCAAAATTTTATGAAAATATGATTTATTTATATTATTGTAATTTAATTTTTTATTATTATTAATTTTGTTGAAAAATTTTCGGTAATAATAATAAGTTACAAAATTTCTATATTATAAATATGTTGTAATAAATTTAATAAAGTGAATGGTGGAATAATTCGATCGTAACCATATAGAAAGAATGCAAGGTTGGGGTCGAAATTTTCTTAAAACAATTTTTTTCACTAATTCGAAACCTTAAGAAAAATATCCAATAAATCAACTTAATTATTAAGTTTAAAAAAAATATATAATTTTCGACTAAAAAATGAAAGTTATACACACAATTTAATATGTCGTGCTCGCTATGAACATTTTGGCTCATTGCAAATTATTAGAATATATATACAGCATGGCCCCAAAGGGGCGATGAACCTGTCTGCTACTAACCATAATGTAGACTTCCATCCATTACCAAACGGTAGCTATATAGAAATTTATCGCAAACTTATAGTATTTCAAAAATCCTACTCAACGGCATATAGAAATGTACAGGGCGTTATTGTATTTGCATAAACGTTTTATTCATGATTTGGTGTTTGGCTACATTCTGTATACAGTAATTTGGATTCTTTGATTTCTGATTAATTTCACAACAGTAAAGCTTGGTGTACTAGCCTTTATAAATTCTGCTATCGTTGATACAGAGCGATGCAATAGTCGTCATCTCAAATAGCAACACAGTTATAGTGGTTTCTGGTACGTCTGGAACAGTCTGTATAATAAACAAATTAAAGAAATTTCCTAAACAATAATTAACATTTTTTTTATTTTATTAATATAATAGAAATTCCACCTTAGAAGAAAAACTGTTCTAATTTTATTTTGTTTAATTTTTTTGTCGTTTTGCTAAAATTACAAAACCGTTATGAAACATCTTGTTTTGTTTTGTTTTTTTTTTTATATTAGACACGAAAATTGTAACTAGTACGCCATTTTTGGATGTTTGCAATTATAAAACAATTAAATCTAAACTATATAGGTATAATAAAAATAATTATTCAACACTTTCTTATTAAAGCTAGAATTATAACAATTATATGAATGGGAAGTATTTAGATTGTAAATAATTCCAACTTGGGTGGTCTTCGTTCTAAATCTGATTATTCCAATTATTATATTGATTGATTTGTCGAAAAAATCCAGTCTTCGATTAGAATAAGTGAAATTGTTATTTATATGTGTATTATTTCCTATATTTTTATTCAGAGTATTTCCTCAATGGCATATTTAGAAATTCGAAACAACAATTCCACTATATCTTCATTATACTATACAGCGTGGTCCGCCAGAGGCCTTCCTGGTCTTGTAGGAACTCTAGTACTAGTGGAGGGGAAAAAATGCACTCGAGGATATAACGTCAAAATATTCTGTAAATATCACACTTCAGATCATCAAGTCCGTTTTTTTTTTTTGGCACCCATTCGAGCCAGAGTTACAAGACCGGGAAAGCCTCGGGTGGACCAGCCTGTATATAAAATATAAATATGTATACCAATCAATTTTAATTTTAATCAATTTTTCTTGGTTTCATTTATTTTATAATAATAATAATTATAAATATGGCGACATATATCAACGACCTTTTCAGTACATTGACCAAAATATTTCAGCGATTATATTACGAAAAAAAATGAATTCAAATCACGGCCTCGTCTTATAATGAATTATCGGCAAACAAGTCAATTATAATAAATTTGAAAACCTACTTTTATTTCTATCCATATACAATTGTTACAATTATTACGAGGGTCGATCAAAAAGTAATAATAACTAGATATTTCCGTTGTAGTCAGTTCAAGAAACAATGCAAGTTTATTGCTTCGTCTTCATACTATAACGTAGAGAACAATGCACACTTGCATCTAGAGAGGGTCTAACTCATTGATTCCTCTTCTCAAACCGACTGTCCAGGGTCCGAGCTGCCTCCGATATCTCTAAACCATACCAACTGGCATTTGGCGTTCTACAGGGATATTTTCTCCCGCTGTTCTATATAATCTAGTCACCAGAAATCCACAATAGCAGTCAAAGTCATCCAATCTTTAATGAACCGTTTTTGCCTTATGGTCGGTGTATTATACTCGAGTCCAGCGAACTCCCAGACCATATACTCACCAAGACTTGAGCGAACGATTGTCCTCAATAGCACTGAATAGATTCAAAGTCGCAAACTCTGCACAAAAATGTTATAGCGCCTATTTTTCGAGCTTCCGAAGATATAATGATAAGAGCTGATCTAAGGCGACAATAGTGGGAAGCCATTGAGGAGATAAAGTGATGGCAAACTGCAATTAGAGATCAACCAGGACAACAATACTCTACCATTCCAATTACTTGAAGGCTCATCCTATATATTTCTTAACTAGACTTATGAAGAAAAGCTTAGAGGCAAGAAATTTGAAGGTGATGACCATGATACAAGCTTTTTGGAAGAGTCAATATAAAGCTTTTTGCTTAAAGAAATTCGTGCTCTTATTTTAGAAAAGCAATCGACCAAGTGTATTATTTTTCATTTCGACTTGAAGAAAAGCTCAGGGGCAAGAAATTTGAAGACAATGGTCATGATAGAAGCTTTTTGCAAGAGTCAGCATAAAGCTTCTTCCCTAAAGGAATTCGTGCTCTTGCTTTAGAAAAGCAATGGACCAAGTGTATTATTTTTTATTTCGAATTGAAGAAAAGCTTAGGGGCAAGGAATTTGAAGGTGATGGCTACGGTAGAAGCTTTTTGGATGAGTCCACATAAAGCTTTTTCCTAATGAAATTCGTGCTGTTATTTTAAAAGAGCAATCGACTTGAAGAAAAGCTTAAGGGCAGGAAATTTGAAGACAATAGCAAGGTGGTGGCCACGTTAGAAGCTTTTTGGAAGAGTCAACGTGGAACTTTTGCCCTATAGGAATTCGTGCTCTTGTTTTAGAAGAGCAATCGACCAAATGTATTATTTCTCATTGCGACTTGAAGAAAAACTTAGGGGCAAGAAATTTGAAGACGATAGCAAGGTGATAGTCACCGTAGAAGCTTTTCGCGAGAGTCAGCATAAAGCTTCTTCCCTAAAAGAATTTGTGCTCTTGCTTTAGAAAAGCAATGGACCAAGTGTATTATTTCTCATTTCGACTTGAAGAAAAGCTTAGGGGCAAGAAATTTGAAGACAATAGCAAGGTGGTGGCCGCGTAAGAAGCTTTTTGGAAGAGTCAACGTGGAGCTTTTACTCTGTAGGAATTCGTGATTTTGTTTTAGAAAAGCAATCGACCAAGTGTACTATCTCTCACCTCGACTTGGAGGAAAGCTTAGAGATAAGAAATTTGAGGACAATAGCTATATAGGTGATGGCAACGGTAGAAGCTTTTTTGCGACAGTCGGCATCCTTTCATAATGGCATTGTAATTTCAGTAAAGTAATGGACCGAGTGGACTGATCTGTTTGGGAGACTATGTCGAAAAATTCATTTTATCATTACTTTTGGATCACACCTTGTATTTAATATAGAAAAATCTAATAAAATTCGCAATTTAATGATAATTTCTTTAATTAAATCAATCAATTTTCTTATTAATTATCTAATACTTTCAATTTCGATCAATTAATTTTTGGTGTGCAATATTGTGACCGAAACATATATTCTACATATATGTATAATATTCACCTGTATTACCTTTTACGTAGTTTTAATGACTCCTACTATCTCATTATAGTTATTTTCCAATCACTAAACGTGATCGACTTCAAATTATAGATCCAATAATAACAACAAACAACAAAATAAAGAAAAATTATAATCATTGGTGTTTTTTTTTTCTTCTTCTTTAAATTGTTATTATTATTTGTGGTAATAATTCTAAATAGAGTAATAGAGTTATGGCAAAACGGTACCATAATAGAAAATTTTTTATCGTAATATTATTATTTTTAGCTTGAAATAATTATAAGTTACACAAAACAAAACAATAATACATTCCATTTATTTTTATAAACAATAACGATTTACAGCAACTATAGAAACTTATATATGTTGGTATATATCGCTAATATTTCGGCTTTTTTTTCTATATTAGTCTTTAACAATAATATTGTTTAATAAATAACAACACCATGTGTAATAAGAAGAGTGAAAGTGAAATGTAAAATGTGTGTTGTTTTATTTATTCAATTTTTTTTCTCTTTAAACAGAAATATCGTTGTCAGGTTTGTCAGTCATGCACAATTGACTTTAACAATATTGAAAAAAAAAATCACACATAAACAAATTCATGTACTTACAATAATAATAATGATAATAAATAAATGAATATCTGACAGTAATTAAAAGGAGTTATTACGTGAATGTTGCTTGAAAATGAATTGACAACTTTATTTGGTTCATTATTTTATTGGAATTTATGAAAAAACAAAATCACTATTTTGTTATTTAAATTCTCTTAGAATTAATTGGCAAATTAATCATTTTCTTGCGATTAACAACAACGACAACGACAACAGAAAAAATCGTTTTTGTTTTTTTTTTTGTTAATTGAACATGAGCGACAACTACTTTCTAATTGAATATTTTATTCAAATAGTTGAAATTATACGATATTATAGTTTGATTTTAATGAAATTGTAGATGGTTGATTTGTATATTTGAGAGTGAAATCTGTTTCAAAATTCAAAATTTAATTGGGAAAAAATTATACAATCTATCAATGAACATTCTCCCTAACAATGGATGCGATCGAGAGCCACAATCTACGATCTAACTAGAACTAAACGAAATATGATTATTATAAGGAAATTATGGAAATTGTGTGAAAACTCGATTTTGCGTATCTTTTTTATTATTGATAAAAAAAATCCCCAAGAAAATTGACTCTCTAACTTTGACGGGAAGAGCTAACGGCCGCTTACCTTGACATAAGTCAAAGCTTTGGATTATACTCAAAAAAAAAAAAAATCATTACATGTATCATACCACCTGTCACTTATTTATTCGGAATGCTGAATTGGTCCAATACTGAATTACAAGAAATAAACAGAACTATAAAAGAGCTTTCAGCTCGAAATTTGCAGTTGAGGGACTGCGTCTACCAGGGAAAGAAGGGAGAACGTTCTTGTGCCAACTAACTACAACCAGAGAATATTTGGTACTGAAGAAAAAAAATAGTAGTAGATTACACTGTACTAGAGCCCAATCTAGACTACAAACCGCTCAATTTCGCCAAAAGCAAGCATACGATAAGCATCCGAATAATAGAACAACGTAAAGACGCATGAGTCCGAAAAGCTGTACATGGAAATAAAAAAACCAAGTGTAATTATGGGGATGAAGTTTTTTTGAAAATAGAAATGCAACTACATGAAAACTGTAATAATTGGTTTTATTATTTTAGAATTTTTTTACTTTGGCTATATCGAAACTTTTCGAAAATTGTTGTTGGATTAAGAAAACTGCGGAAATTGTATGAAAACTCGATTTTCCGATTTATTTTGAATAACAATTAAATTTTCCACGAAAACTTGATACTGGGTGATTTATTACTAACAATAAGAGAATTTTCCAAAATATTAATTTCAAAGAAAATTGCTTACTGAAATTTCGAAAAAAAAACGGTGTTGCACTGGCAGTAATTCCAAAAATTATAATAATAATAATAAACTGTTTTTCGATAAAGTAAAGCTGGAATTTTTCGTGGAAATTTCGGGAAAGAATGTGGAAAATTTTTGAGACTCCCAAATTCTTCTAGAAAATGTCAAAACTTTTTGGGAATAATTGCATATTTATACATTACTGATAATATTTTGATTTCCATAA
>JAZBGX010001221.1:0-11739 GCA_037414775.1 Zonitis immaculata
TATATATAGGTAAAGAAAAATAAAACCACATCGACGATTTTTATATCAAATAATACTGGTAATAATAAAATAAGAGGGAATGCTGACAATTGATGTGATAATTCAAACATCAAAGTATATAGAAGATAAACATTAGTATTATCAACAGGAAATTCCATCAGCTTCAATCAAGTCAAGATTGTCTATTTTATAATAATAATAATAATAATAATGATATTTGATGATTGTAATGAATTTGAATATGAAAAGAGATTGTAAGGAAAAAACAAACCAGCAGGTATATAGTGAAACAGTTGAACAGATGTTACAACAAAAATTCTAAATTTATTCGTTAGGAAATTGTTTTTCCCAATAGCAGAGGGCTCATGTTTTTATAATACAACCAATTTCTATATAGACAGATGTTACCCTATGTGGAAAGCTTTAAATTAGATAATTACGAACCATATATTGGCATATAATAAGTAAATGGAGTTTATATATTAAGGAATATAGTTGTGCATGTTCTTTCCTATCAATTTTTGATATAATATCGGAAACAACTTCCGTATGTATATATATTTAACTAAATAGAAACTATTATGGCATCTAGTAAGTAGTTTGGAATGATGTCTGTACAATTTCCTCCAACTATTGATACTGTTACGATATACGAAATGCATTGAGCAATTTTGCACGTAATCGCCTTAGACGAAACTTCTGAATGGCAGAGCATAATGCAATCAATTGCCTAAAGGCAAACAGGTGTTGTATGTACTTATACATAAACAGTATTTCGTGAAGCCACTTTAATTCGATAGTGTTTTATTATTTTTAATAGTGATGAAAATTTATTACCAACCGAATGTTGTTCAACAACATAAATAACTAGTGAATTATTAGATTCATCTAAATGCATAAAAATTCTAGTCTAGAATTTTATTGCATTAATAAAATTATATAAACATCTGAGATGATATATTATCGTATTTTTCTACTCTACAGTTACACACCTGTACTTGGGGATTGTTTTAATTAAATTAGTTGCTACATTACTACATAAAGAAATATCGACTAATTATTAATCTAGTCATGTATTTATTACCTTTGCAATAATTTCTAGTTGACTTAAGGATATGTTTCATTCAAAAAAACTACTTTCATCCCCTAGAATAAAACGAGTCAACAACCCGTATCCAAAATAGTCTCTTTACACAAAAAACTCAATCAATTATAATAAATCTCACTGGTGCAAATTAAAACAAATAAAAACAACACAAATAAACACACAATTAAATATTAATCGCATTTAATTTGCAAATTTACTCAAATTTTATCGTATATAAACACAAATACATAATATAAACATATTGACAATACTAACGGCGCTTGCGCTTCCACTCCACAATATGACCGTCTTCTAGCGTGTGTAAGTTTTTTTTCGATTAAAATCGTAGAGGGCTGTGAATAAATATCATCAAGTTACCATGGTTAGAGTAATACCAACTGTACCGGATTGCTGGAACTAGTTTATTGGAACAAATATTCAAATTATGTAATTTAATCGAATATTACGTATTATTTCAGAATTAGTCAGTTTGTTGAGTTTATATATAAAAAAATTAGTAGTTAATCGGAATTTCTAGATTAAAACGTAATTGACAAATTTTTAATGGATTATAAATGGTATTTAGTTTGATTCATGTCTCAAGAAGCACCACCAGCGACATCTATTGGTGGCAATTCATTTAAAATGTTTCAAATTATTCGTAATTTTTCGGGTTTATAATTTTAAATATTTATTAATTTGATAAATTTCCTATCTATTTTTAGATAAATCACTCAAACTGTGACGCTGGAGCGGTTTTTTACTTGAAAAAAAACAAAAACAATTATGCAACACTCATTACAGCAATATCGATATAAATTCAATCACGATAATAGAAATGTTAAAATAAACTATACAGTTAGAAGAAAAAAATGTACTTTCTGTCGATAGATAATATAAAGAGAGTAAACAATATATATTAAATTCATATAAAATATAACTAGATAGAGCCATTACGGATTTCGAAATTATAAAACTAAAAAAATTCAATCAGTTTTGCCTGCTGATGCAACCAGTTTCTTCTTCTTAGAACCAGTGGCTAGAAAAACGAGATAAATCACAATTAAGTTTGTTGTCTGATTATCTAAAATCTAAACAATAAATCCGGGAATTAACTTACAATGCACATAACAAACTTCAACATCTGCTCCACTATCCAACAAATAATTGAGCCATAATTTTTGTTTGATTGATAACTTATCATTCTCACCTTTTACTTCAACGAATTTACACTAGAAAAATAAATAAATGTTTACATAATATATATGAGAGTTATTCTATGAAACTTTAAAACCTTTTTGTCTGTTAAACTCCATATGAACAGATCAGGAAATCCGCTATCGTATGCTTTTAAATTTGTCGACAAACGTTTGAAAATCTTCATTAACAATTGACGATCGATACATGTAAGTATTTCAATTAAATAATCGACATCTTTAATGATAGAATCAATTTTACAAAATGATGATTCATGTGAATGTTGATCGAACATAGTTTTAGCAAAATTTCGATATTCTTCTAACGTCCAATCGTCAGAAATTTGATTTAAACGTTCATCGATGACATCTTTACGATTTATATAAAAATATTTCGTATATAAATCTAATGGCCATTTTTGTACATTTGATATTAATGTACCAGTAACGTAATTATCATAAATTATATCCCAAAAGAATAAATTGTACAAGGCACACATCAATTGATTCTCGAAATGTACAGCTTCTGTATAACCAAGTCTTAGATAATGACGAATCGCAACATCTTCAACATTTGAATATTCTCTACCACCATTACCATCATTTTCAACGTATTTCCTTTTCTTACCGGACCTATCACTAAAAAAAAAAAAAATACCATAATAACAACACAATTTTATCAATATATAGAAACTATTTACGTTCTGATAGCACGACTTTCAATTGTTATACTTGGCCAATCTCTATCGACAGATGGAGGTGATAAATCGATGATTTTATCTAAAAATAAACGACTGACTTTATATGTTTTTCTATGCAGAATTTTTCCTTTATTAGCAAGTTCGTGCAGGTCAAAATCGGAAAATTGGTGATTCTCTTCGAGTAACGCCTTAATTAACAATTCAGCCGCCTGGAAAATTTTGTTATTACCACATAAATTCATTTATTATAGAAATAACTCACTTTATCGTACTGTTTATAACAATTGATATGAATATGAACCAATTTACAATACCAAAAAGCTTTTTTATAATGATAGGAATCGAAATTCAGTAAATATTCCAACCAAGTTTCTACATCTTCATAATAATGCGTTATCAATTTATCGCATGACCATGTAATTATCGATATGTATTTGTGAATGGCAGAGAAATGTTTCAAATAAGGTGGACGCGATTGATCTTCCGATCTAAATAAATAAAAAATTATTATTGGAAGAGAAAAATTATAGAAATTAATATTACCGAATTGAAGATTTCAATTTATTAAAAACATCCAAACAGATTTGATGGATGAGTCCCAAATTTTTATCTTCAATAGCTTTCTCTATTTCCAATCTATATCGAATAGCCTCCATGAAACTGGAAATAATAAAGCACTCGATTATAATAAGAATCTCAATTTTCAAGAGTGATAAACTTTACTCGCTAAATTCAGCTTCCGTGTAGAATATTTTGAAATCTTCTATTTGAAATTCCGGAAATTTAACATTCAAATAACCGACATGAGCAAAATAGTCGCGTGGTTGATAGAATTGTGGATTTGTAAATGTATTCATCAAATAGATTTTATAAAGAAAATCACGACAATTATCTGATAATTTCATACAATAACCCATTTGTCGTTTACAATGGCCTTTGATAACATCAACCATACTTTTTGTTGATAATGTACTCTGTTTACCAGATATTTTCAATAGATGTGCAATAATATTCTCTTTTTTCTTCAACGGAATCAGTCGCATTTTCTTACTAACAATTTTCAAATCTTGCAATTCCATATTCTCCAAAATCACTTCTAATTGCTCGCTAGTATAATCGGTTCGTATAAAACAAACATCCTCGAATTTATGGTACATTGCTTTAATTTCGTCATTTGTTAACGACAAACCTATAGTATGAGTGAATTTGAAAATATTGTACCAAATTGGTCGCCATGTAAATAATTTCATTACTGTATACTGATAGTTTTTATCCATCGAATTAAATTCCATTATATTTCTCTTGTCATCATCTGATAATAAATGTTTGATGCTATTATCACTTGTAGTTGAAATTAAAAATTGTTTCATAATATTCAATTCGTGATAGTTTAAATTTTTCTTTTCAGTCTTCAATCCGTTCATTTGACTTTTCTTAGGCGATGTTTCAATAATTGTATTATTTAATATTTTGAATTTACTTTTTTTTGGAGTTGTCATGATTGTCCTCGAATTATTGCCATCATCATCACTTGAACTCGTCGCATTTGCAAAACTGTCGATTGTTCATTTTTTTTATAATTATTCATTTTTTAAATATAATAGATTTTATACCTAGTCGATGGATTCGCATCTGTTGTTTGCTTGGATTGTCTCAATCGAACTTTAGGTGTTGATGTTATGAATTGTGTACCATTGTCAGCTTGACCATTACTCGACATATTTTCGTCATTATTATCATCTTCATCGGATAGAATTGGTTGTGGCAATTTGGGTTTCTTTATTTTCAAGTCAACAATAAATGATAATACTTCATCAGTACAAGTACTTAGAATATCATCATTTTCATCAATCATGGTTCGATTATTAGTCGTCGATTTTCGTTGACGCTTTCTTCTGGCTTTCAACGATAGAAAAGGTGTATCAATTTTTGCAGTTATATTAAAGTAACCATTAAGTGTAGTCTGTTTGTACAATTTCTTGGGTGTCTCGGACATAATTATTCAATAACTAGTGTAATAATGAACAAAACACTGGAAGAATACAAATTTGTGAACTAATTATTATAAAAATAAATAAATAACGTGAATTCTTACGAAAAATTGCTCTCAATTTACCATTTTAGCACATAAAGGTGGATCAAACTGCATAGTTTGCACAAAATGGGAAATTTTCCAAAACCCTTGACACTGTATTGAAAAAAAAACACTTGATAAGAGCAAAGAACATAGACCAATCGTGCCTCTTCTCTGATAAAAGTAAAAACACTAAATTGATTGCCTATTGTCTATGCTGATAAGAATAAACTCAAAATATATAATTCTAAATTTTGTTGGCAATTCGATGAAAACCGGCGCCACAAAACATAAAATTCCTATAAGATATAGTTGACTTTAAATTAGACATACGTTTTTTATCCATGTCCTTATCATACAACAATAATAGTGGTGAGGCTCTCATACAACGAACGATTGTAGTATTTCGATTCTTTCACCACCAGGTCTGCTTCAAATCAGGATGACCAATTGAACTAACGAAAAAAAACTAGAAAATATGTCTTAACCTCAATTAGTTAAGAAGTTCGAAAAAAGGTGAAGAAAGATCAAATTGATCAAAAATGACCACTCAGAGTGTACATAAAGCATCAATTTTACTAGCCCGTTGTGTTCCTTGTTTAAAACAAAACACATCAAAATTTAAAGTGAAAAAATTGGAATTGGACGAGAATCTTCTAATGGTATATCAAACTTTACTTCTCTATGGTTTTTCACAATTTTATCGGTATTCTTTCTAGTATTTCCCAAAAGAAGAATATATATACGCTCATGATCCTCAGAAACTTTGTAAAAGTGGCGATATTGCATTAATCGAAGAATTACCAACAAAAATGACACGTTTAATTACACATGCTGTTAAAAGAGTTGTTTATCCATTAGGTGATATAACTGATCCAATTACTGGTAAAAAAGTTGTTGCTGGCAAATATCGTGATTATGTTGAAGCTGTAACTGGTGTTTATGGTAAAGCAGAGAATGCATTTAGTTATGATAAAGCACCACCAAGAGGTTGGCAAGAAGGCAAAAAAGATTTCACACATGGTGAGACGTACATAAAGTATCACGAATCAGGTGAAAATGATCCATATGCCATTTAATTATCAACAGTCTCTTATTATTTTTTTTTTGTCGAAAATTTACAGTATCTCTTAATAATTATTACAATTAATGTAAATAAAACTAGTCTTGATAATTTAGTAAAATAATAAAAACAACCTTGGATATTTTTCTCTGAATAGAGGTAACAAACCTTCACAATCATATCAAATTGCTACTAAGTATATTTTAATACTGTAAGAAATTATTTCGTTAAAACAACTAATTTTTGAACTTTATTTTAATTTATTCATTGAAATTATTTCAATCATTTGATAAAAATTCACGTTCAAGAGCCGCTCCCATCATATTCCATTCACCATCATCACCTTCATCATCAGGCGGTTCTTCATAACTATCGTCACTATCGGCTGATGTTTTCTCAACATCCAATTCATCATCTATTGATTCTCCTCTTCGAAATTTTGTACTCGGTAATTCATCATCATCCTCTGTTGTATTTAATTCACTAACAAAACTATTATTTTCCCTTTTACGTTTAAGTCCTCTAGAAAATTCGTTGTTCTCTTTACTACTGTTACTTTTATTACTACTACTACTATCACTATTACTACCACTACTATTACTTTCTTCATCTAACTGTTCAATATTTTCTTCTTTTGTGGCAATTGGTTTCCCTTCATCTTCGGAACTATCACTCTCATCATCTAGAATATCTTCAACTTCTTTATCCATATCGGCAATATCGTCTTGAGAAAATGACATTAACGGATTTATTGTATCCATAAATCTACCACTAGGTGTTCGTTTCCTTATAGCTGCTGGTGTATTGTGTTCTGGATAATTTGTAATATGTTCTGGACTGCTGCAATGCGGCGGTGGATGGCGGTTTTTTGAACCTTTACTATTTAATGGGAATATTTTTTCATTAACATGTTCCCAACGTTCAGCACAACACCATAACCAATCGGGTGTTACAATTTTTAGATTTTTCCGTCGTCGTCCAGCATTCACTTTTGCCGTACCAGGTCGTACAGCGACCAAATGTGTTGCATCATCATCTAGATCTTGTGAAACTTTTGCACCTAAACTACGTGCAATTTGATAAGCTTTCGATTGTTCTAATTTTACATGTGTTGGTACTAAACCACTAAAAACTAATTTACAATCTTTCAATACTTGACAGCGTACATGTGGGATGACTTTTTTCAAATCTGGCACTTCACCAGATTCCATTTTATCATAAGCTTCATAGAATGATCTATGAATACGTTTCAATATATCTTCTAAATGTAGAAGATAATCATCGGGATCTTCAACTTCAATTAGATTGTCTGTTGATGAGATCTTCGGTTTATTTTCCACATTTTCCATTCCATTATCTGAATCTGACTGCTTATTTGCAGATCTATCATCTACATTAATTTCTATCTCTTTTCGTATATTGTTTTCATTCTCATCACTTGTTGCAATCTGTTCAGCGGAACCATTAACTTTCTCAAATTTAACACAATCCCCATTATTTTTTGTTTCTTCAACTCCATTATCTTCTCTATTATCATTATCTACATCTGTTACTGCACTCTTCAAATTTTCATCAATCATCTCTTCATTTTTATTCGAATCATCATTGTCTTTTTGTTGTTCTGTTTCAATCTCTTTGTCTACATCCTTCTTTTTGTCTTGAATATTTGTTAAATCAACTCCCAATTTATCGTCATCTTCCAGTTTTTCCAAACCAGGCGGTGCATTTATATCTCCAGTATGTTTAAAAAAATGATACGGTTTGACATGAATCAAATTCGAAGCATTCGACCATACATCTTCACGGTCATCGATAATACAAACCATATTGTCACCACATGGGAATAACGCTCTAAAAATAAAATAAAACATCAAATTAATAATTGTTTAAACAAAACAAAAATCCAAACATTTTCTTACTTTAAATTAGCTTTCTTGCTAGTCGGATCAAAACATTCATCTCTTGATAGAATTCGATTTGAAAAGAATTTCTGTGATGGATCTAAATAAGTAGCAACAGTATGTGCATAATTTCTAGCACCAAATGTACAAATATGCAATTCATAAAGTGGAAATATATTATTGAGAAATTGATGTGTACCAGGACGTAATCTAGTATGATACCATTGTGAATTTGGTCCGTACAATTGGAAATGATAAACATCTTTTATATTAGGCGCTATATTATCGTTTGTTGTATGAATTAATGTTTGATCTAAATCAACTAATAACACCAATTTTCTATCTTTAATTAAACGATCTGAATCAGCTTTACCCAATTTTTGTGCCAACTGAAATGATAACCATCAGTTAAGACGATTTACATCGTATCGTTGAGTTAATGTGAAAATATTTACCTCTTCACTAACTTTCAAATCTGGTATTGCATGTACCATTGGTACTGAGGCCGTTGTTGTTTCATCATTTTTACGTAAGTCTGTACCACAATCAGCACACATATCGTTCATTATAGTTGGATGTCGACATTCTTCCAATTCACATAGAATTTCTCTAGAAAATTATCAGATTTTATTTTCGAATTTTACCGCCAATTTCATTTATTTTGATGCTTACCCTGATTCAACAATGGCGCCTTCCTGTGCAACAATTTTACGAACTTTACCAGCTTGATTTAACTTCAACTTACGTTGTTCAGACTTTTCAGCCCCATCAAAATCATATAATAATATTATACGACCAATCGATAATGTATTTCCTTCACTAACTTTCCATTTTAAAATTTTTATAGGTTTTATTTGTTGCTGTCTAATGTATATGGTTTTTTCCGCCATCTTTACGGAAATCCTTGTCATCTAACAAATGTTGCGATTGGCCAGCTTTATGCGCAAGTCGAATTGCAAAAGCGCTAAATTCAAAACAATATTCACTGCACTTTGAAATAATCAAATTCGATACAATAATGAAAAATAAATAATCAAAAAACTGATTTTTAAATAAATTTCAAAAACAAATAGACCATACAATTTAATATATTTGATTATATTAGAAGCTTACATAAAAAATTACGTCTTACATTATAAATTTATTTACTCCAATTAGAGTTACACTACATTCTTTATAATAAAATTTGATAACAGAAACACACCAGAACACGCTATTGAATGAACTGTGGAGATGTCTAATGGAAACGCAACAATATTTGAATAATTTGAATCTGTACTCAAATGAAGAGATTAACATAAAAATCACAATTAAACATTTTCCTTATAATTTTATTACATAAATTAGAGTCAGCCAATATGATTTCGATTGTTATAATAAGGAATAATCAGTAAAAATTACCCATTGGTAAAGATATCAGAATCAGATAATTTATGTAATAAATTCGGTACAGTCATCACTCGATGAATTTGTTATTCATTTTATATAACAGTGGGTTTCTATTTATATATCTTTATGAATATATATGTATTATTTTTTTTTGTTCAATTTATAATAGAAATACCCACATGAATAGAATACTTTAACAGCAACTAGAACCTTGAGAACCAGCCGCACCACCAGCACCCGGTAAAGATGGATTTGTTGGTGAATGTTGTGGGCCAATTTTTATACCATTCGCCTGAAACAACCCCACCCGCAAAGCTCAAAATAAAACAACAGTAACAACATCTGCCTACTAAATTATTGATTAATTTCAAATGTTGTTTGTAATAATTTTCAATTAAAATAAATGTCATGTCTAAATAGAGCAAAAATTTGTTGGTGTTTTTTTTTTTGGTAGAAAAAACGACTTACCTCATTGTTGATATCGAATACACCTTCTTGTATTTTCTCATAAATTTCTTTGGCTGTATTGATGAAAGCTTCTTCTACATTGGCTGCAGTTTTGGCTGATGTTTCCATGAATACCAAACCGTGTTCTCTTGCAAAAGCTTCACCTTCTTCTTTCCGAACTTCCCTTCGGCTCTCCAAATCGCTACAATTAACAGCAATTATCATCAATACAATTGCAATTATTGAATTATAGAAATATCACCTTTTATTTCCTATTAACATTATAACCATATTTGAATTGGAATGTTGACGGGCATCATCCAACCATGTCGTTAAATGATTAAAAGTTTCTCTTCTTGTTATATCATAAACTAAGAGTGCACCAGCTGCACCACGATAATATGAACGTGTTATTGAACGGAATGCTTCCTGGCCAGCAGTATCCCATATTTGTAATTTAATTTGTTTACCATCAATTGTTATCATACGTGCACCAAATTCAACACCAATTGTTAAATCATGTACGGGTTGAAAACGTTTATCAGTAAATTGTAATAACAAACATGATTTACCAACACCTGTAGAATGATAATAACAATCAATAATTATAGAAGAAAAATACTGATAAAGAGATAACACAAAATGTAAAAAAATAAAAGAATATTTATTGACTCATAAGTGAAAATTTTGCCAGAATAAAGCAGCATAAGTGCCAATTACTTGTCAACATTGTAAAAATGTAAATTAAGAAAAATGAATAATGCGTAAATTAACAATGATAACACAAGTATCGTATATACATATATATAGATATATATGTAAAATTTCTAGGATATATTGATTTTATAAAATACATACCTGTATCACCTATTATTATATATTTGAATAAATACGCGTAAGACATTTTTAGCACGAAAACTAATTATTAATAATAATCTATTGTTTAAATTGTAAAATTTTATAACAACTTCTTAAACCACTGACAGCTGTCTCGGTAACGTCATGCCCTAACGATGCGCACCTGTTTTTAGCGCAACCCACAGCCACCTCCGCATTAGTCAATAATTTACTTTTCACCATCAAAAATCCGAAACAATCAAAATAAAAACATACAACTCACTAATCTAACATCAAAATTAATGATAATGATTAAATGACTCGTAAATATCCAAAAAAATCATTTATATTAGAAAATGATTTAGTAAAATAATTATTGTGGTAAACCTGTAAATATAATCGAAATCCCTAAAAACTACTAGAATTTTCAAAAGTGTATAGATGGTTGTCTACATTCAATTGCTCTAGTTTTTTCGTTTCTAGTTTTTATTACTTCAAAGAAAATCATAAAATGTGGCTAGAAGAGGCTGAAGAATTATTCAAAGGATATTTACCATACTATGTTTTGATAGTATTACCGATATTTATCATAATCTCACCGTCAAATCCTGTACTTGCATCACATGAATTTCCTGTTTACCGGATGCAACATTTCGATCTACATGGTGTAGCTCACGGTAATTTTTCAATATTAACTTATTAGAATCATTCGATTATTAGTAAAATACGTGATGATTGTTGGGGAAAACTAGCGAGTTATTTCAATTGTAAATTGAGGTTATGTTTTGCAGGTTCACGTAGTGCTGCTCTAAATTTAGAAGCTAGATCATTAACAAGTTGGACAACATCGAGGCATTGTGTTGTTGTTAAAATACAAGATTTAACAATTGATCATTTCCGTAATATACGTACAAAAGCTGGTGCTTTATTAGTCATTCTACCAAATCAATTATCAAAATTGAATACCGAAGAAAAACAACATTTATTACTATTAGAACATGCAATGTTAGCACAGGAATTATCAATACCTGTATATTTTTCAAT